>SJYC01119744.1:0-17064 GCA_006408675.1 Madoqua kirkii
CACATCTAATGAAACAATTTTGGCAGGTGTGCAGCTATATTCATACCCACTTGAGACACATTTTTTGAGAACCAACTATATTTGTAAGAAGTCATTTTTTGTATTGTTTTTCTCTTCTGTTAATTTGTTCATCATCAAAAATATTACGTTCTCTGTGAGAAGAAATAGAGTAATAAAATTATAGCAACAAATAATCATGTTAGCCTATTTTTTAGTATTCATTTAAGATTCTTGAGAGTATTATCTGAAAACCAAGGCAAAATTCAAGGAAGAAGAATGCAATTGTTGAAATACAGTAGTCATGAAAATAACCTCCTGCCCAGGAGCCACAATTCTAAAGAAGCCATTTAATGCCTAAGGAAAATCCATGTGCCTAAGACAGGTTTAATGTACTTGGCTCTTTTCTTCTCTCTTTTTTTTTTTCATCAGCAGGGTCTATGCTCATGAGATAATTATGGGATTTCAGTCATAAGCAACCTTGTGAAATTAAACAACCTTTTCCCAGATTTCTCAAAAATGTTTCCTTTCCATGACTTTTTCCCCTTAAAGATCTGTCTATCTGTATTCCCCCTGACTTGAGCACACACATTTCCCCCAATTCCCTTTTGTTCCAGAATCCAGAATTCTCCTGTCCATGGTTGTTCAGCAGTGAGTTGTAATTTTGGAGTTCTTGCAAGAGAAGATGAGCAAACGTCCTTTTATCTGCCATCTTTGAGATAATGAGTGGCCAGCGCTGCGGGGCTGTGGATGGACACCAACCTCCATGCAGAGTTAACATGTGGGAGGAGCCTTGTGGTCAGTGAGAAGTTTAGGGACTTCTATGGTGGTCCAGTGGTTAAGAATCCATTTGCCAATGCAGGGGACACAGGTTTGAACGATGTTCCTGGAAGATTTCACATGACAGAGGAAACTAAGGCCATGTGATGTAACTACTGGAGCCTCTTCTCAGGTTAGGAGAAAAGACGCTTAGGGTCACTTAGGGACACACATATGAGTGTCTGTGTGCCCTGCCCAAGCCAGCCGGGGATCTCTGACAACAACCTCCTCCAACAACAGGAGAAGACTCTGCGCATGGACATCACGAGATGGTCAATACTGAAATCAAATCGATTATATTCTTTGCAGCCAAAGATGAAGAAGCCCTTTTCAATCAGAAAAAAACAAGACTGGGAGCTGACTGTGGCTCAGATCATGAATTCCTTATGGCCAAATTCAGACTTAAATTGAAGAAAGTAGGGAAAACCACTAGACCATTCAGGTATGACCTAAGTCAAATCCCTTACAATTATACAGTGGACATGACAAATAGATTCAAGGGATTAGATCTGAAAGACAGAGTGCCTGAAGAACTATGGATGGAGGTTCATGACATTGTATAGGAGGCAGTGATCAAGACCATCCCCAAGAAAAAGAAATGCAAAAAGGCAAAACGGTTGTCTGAGGAGGCCTTACAGATAGCTGAGAAAAAAAGGGAAGTGAAAGACAAGGGAGGAAAGGAAAGATATACCCATTTGAATGCAGAGTTCCAAAGAATAGGAAGGAGAGGTAAGAAAACCTTCCTCAGTGAACTATGCAAAGAAATAGAGGAAAGCAATAGAATGGGAAAGACTAGAGATCTCTTTAAGAAAATTAGTGATATCAAGGGAACATTTCATGCATATATGGGCACAATAAAGGAAAGAAATGGTATGGACCTAACAGAAGCAGAAGATAGTAAGAAGAGGTGGCAACAATACACAGAAGAACTATATAAAAAAGATGTCCATGACCCAGATAACCATGATGGTGTGATCACCCACCTAGAGTCAGACATCTTAGAGTGCAAAGTCAAGTGGGCCTTAGGACGCATCTCCACAATAAAAGCCAGTGGAGGTGATGGAATTCCAGTTGATCTATTTCAAATCCTAAAAAATGATGCTGTGAAAGTGCTGCAGTCAATAAGCCAGGAAATATGGAAAACTCAGCAGTGGCCACCAGACTGGAAAAAGGTCAGTTTTCATGCCAATCCCAAAGAAAGGCAATGCCAAAGAATGTGCAAACTACTGCACAATTGCACTCATCTCACATGCCAAAAAGTAATGCTCAAAATTCTCTAAGCCAGGCATCAGTAATACATGAATAGTGAACTTCCAGATGTTCAAGCTGTATTTAGAAAAGGCAGAGGAACCAGAGATCAAACTGCCAACATCTGTTGGATTATAAAAAAAAAGCAAGATAGTTCCAGGAATACACCTATTTCTGCTTCATTGACTATACCAAAATCTTTGACTATGTGGATCACAATAAACTGTGGAAAATTCTGAAAGAGATGGAAATACCAGACCACCTTATCTGTCTCCTGAGAAATCTGTGTGCAGTTCAAGAAGCAATAGTTAGAACAGCACATTAACAGACTGGTTCCTAATCAGGAAAGGAATACTTCAAAGCTGTATATTGTCACCCTGCTTTTTAAACTTATATGCAGAGTACATCATGAGGAATGCCAGGCTGGATGAAGCACAGGCTGGAATCAAGATTGCTGGGAGAAATATCAATAAACTCACATATGCAGATGATACCACCATTATGGCAGAAATTGCAGAGGAATTAAGGAGCCTCTTGTCGAAAGTGAAGAGGAGAGTGAAAATGTTGACTTAATACTCAACACTCAGAAAACTAAGATCATGGTATCTCATCCCATCATTTCAAGGCAAATAGATGGAGAAACAATGGAAACAGTGATAGACTTTATTTGGGGGGAGGGGGGCTCCAAAATCACTGCAGATGGTGACTGCAGCCATGAAATTAGAAGACGCTTGCTCCTTGGAAGGAAAGCTATGACCAACCTAGACAGCATATTAAAAAGCAGAGGCATTACTTTTCCAACAAGGGTCCATCTAGTCAAAGCTATGGTTTTTCCAGTAGTCATACTGGATTTGAGAGTTGGACTATAAAGAAAGCTGAGTGTGGAATAACTGATGCTTTTGAACTGTGGTGTTGGAGAAGACTCTTGAGAGTTCCTTGGAATGGACGGAGATTCAACCAGTCCATCCTAAAAGAAATCAGTCCTGAATATTTATTGGAAGGACTGATGCTGAAGTTGAAACTCCGATACTTTGGCCACCTGACATGAAGAACTGACTCATTGGAAAAGACCCAGATGCTGGGAAAAATTGAAGGCAAGAGAAGAAGGAGACGACAGAGGATGAGATAGTTGGATGGCATCACCGACTTGATGAGCTTCCCTGGTGGCTCAGATGGTAAAGCATCTGCCTACAATGTGGGAGACCCGCCTGGGTTCAATCCCTGGGTCGGGAAGATCTCCTGGAGAAGGAAATGGCAACCCACTCCAGTATTCTTGCCTGGAAAATCCTGAGGATGGAGGAACCTGGTAGGCTACAATCCAAGGGGTCACAAAGAGTTGGACACGACTGAACGACTTCACACACACTGACTTGATGGACATCATTTTGCCCAATCTCCGGAACTAGTGATGGACAGGGAAGCCTGGCATGCTGCAGTCCATGGGGTCACAAAATATGGGACATGACTGAGCAACTGAACTGAACTGAACTTTGTTCTTAGGAAAAGCAGTTAATCTTCCAGGCACATTGCAGACCCTGAAAGAATCACAGGAAGAAAATGTTTTCTGTAAAGAAGTGTTTTAATACATGTAGAATTTCAGACTTTATGGGTGAAGAAATAGGAGGTCATTTCTGGGGAAATGATGGCTTTTCAGGAGCTGATTTGGGAAGCTGGGAGACTGGCAATGGCCAGGGCTCAGTGATGATATATTAGACTCCAGGTCTATTTCTTTCACCAGGATATACATGAAGGTGAGATCTGTACACATCTTGAGTGTAGGAGCCTCTATTCCCTTGGAATCAAGGGGCATCATCCTCCTCACATGAAGATGTGTTCACAGACTCTGAAGCTCTCCAAACCTCCAATTTTGGGGAATCTTTAAAGGCTTCATCACATAAGCACGACTGATTATTAACTCAGTCTCTTGATGAAACTGAAAAGTTCCAAGCATCTAATCATGGCTTGGTCTTTCTGGTAAACAGTTTCCATCTAGGAGCCTGCTGAGTGTTGCCTCATTAGAATATAAGACATTCCTATCACCTAGGGAGCTCTCAAACCTCCAATTTTGGGGAATCTTTAAAGGCTTCATCACATAAGCACGACTGATTATTAACTCAGTCTCTTGATGAAACTGAAAAGTTCCAAGCATCTAATCATGGCTTGGTCTTTCTGGTAAACAGTTTCCATCTAGGAGCCTGCTGAGTGTTGCCTCATTAGAATATAAGACATTCCTATCACCTAGGGAGCTCCAATGGCACCCCACTCCAGTACTCTTGCCTGGAAAAATCCCATGGATGGAGGAGCCTGGTAGGCTGCAGTCCATGGGGTTGCTAAGAATCAGACACGACTGAGCGACTTCACTTTCACTTTTCATTTTCATGCATTAAAGAAGGAAATGGCAACTCACTCCAGTGTTCTTGCCTGGAGAATCCCAGGGATGGAGGAGCCTGGTGGGCTGCCATCCATGGGGTCGCACAGAGTCGGACATGACTGAAGTGACTTAGTAGCAGTAGCAGCAGGGAATTCCTAGGAACTTAAGAATGTCAGGAACTAGAATCAGGGAAAATATGTTAGAACAAAAGATGTTCCTAGTACTCTTATCACAAGAAATTGTGTGGTCTCAGGAACTCCATGCCAGGAACCAGGGGCAGATATCTACATAAAATTATTTCACAGTCTGCAATGTATAATTTCCGAAGAGCCTACTTTTCTGTGAAATGCCTACTTCTTTTTGCTAAATCTAGGTATTAGATTTTTATCTTGGACTTAGAAGCAGTTAGCTCTGCTGCTGCTAAGTTGCTTCAGTCATGTCCAATTCTGTGCGACCCCACAGATGGCAGCCCACCAGGCTCCGCCATCCCTGGGATTCTCCAGGCAAGAACACTGGACTGGAGTGGGTTGCCCCTTCCTTCTCCAGTGTGTGAAAGTGAAAAGTGAAAGTGAAAGTGAAGTTGTGTCCGACTAGTAGCAACTCCATGGACTGCAGCCTACCAGGCTTCTCTTTCCATGGGAATTTCTAGGCAAGAGTATTGGAGTGGCTTGCCATTGTCTTCTCCGCAGTTAGCTCTAGTAGAATTCAAAGAGTGATGATTGAAGATTTAGATATGATGCCAGCTTGGAAATAATGTCTGTGAGGTTACAGTGTTGAAGTGCAGAATACAATCCAAACTTGCTGGGATAACGTATAATACCTTTTGTGACTTGATTCCCATTTATTTCTAACCCCATTCTCATATATATACCATTGTTCCAGTCATACTAAGTCTCCTATATTTTGTAATACAGGGTGATTTTTCTTACCTTCATACACTGTTAATTAATACAGTGTTTCATCTGATAAATACAGTGTTCTCCATATGGAGAAATCTTACCTTCATAACAAAGCTTAAGTATCAGGTACTCTGGGAGGACTTCTATGATTTACTTTTATGATGGCATGTGTATATAAGTATTTAAAATTCTCATGTTAAGGATATATTTTGCTCATATTTAAGCCATCATCAAGCAAAACCAATTAAATTCTGACTATGTTGGAGATTATTTTCCCAACTGTAGCTAATTTTGAAAATTTTCAAGTTGAAGTTTTCACAATTATTCAAATAGTTCAAATGATTCTATTAGGCCACCAGATGTAAGTTGACATTTGCTTTCCCACGCACATTTTTAAAAATTTAGTTGACAATGTAGTTTTGAATGACCTTGATCATCATATGCTGCATAATATCTATATGGTCACTCATATCCCATGGAATGTAACCTGTACAGAAAATTCATTGTTAGCCTGAATAGCAAGAAGATCCATCTCAATTACAAAACTCAGACTTATCTAATGTTTTAAAGGAAATTCTTTTATTTTGCCTTAGGACATGTAAATCAATTCAAATTATACTCATCAGAGATTTAATGCCCAAGAGTGCATTAAAAATATATGAGAAAATTAACTGAGATATAAAATATTTTCATATATTAATGGATAAGTCTGATTATTGACAATACTTATAAGGTTTATTTTAAAGCACAAATATATGACTTCAATTTGTGACAAACCAGATATGCCATCCTACATAATTCCTTGTTATCCAGTTTAAAGTTGACATGACAATATTAACATTTTAATTGTGTGAGTTCAAACCACCTTCCTATTTGAAAGAAATCCTTCTTGATACAAGTCTTGGTGGGAAGAAATGTCCTACTTCCCATCCTGATGCCAAAGAGAGTCACTGGTTTTATTCTGTGCCCAGAAGCAACTGGCCTTAGAAAAATGAGAGAAAGAATGACTGACAACTTAGTTATGGCACCTGCCAGCTTGGAGGCAATGTCAGGAGAGATTGTGATGTAAAATAGTAGGATATAATAGGTGCTCTGACCTTCCCAGGTGACTTGGCTGGTTAAAAAAAAACAAAAACAAAAAACAAAACCCACCTGACAATGCAGGAGACACAAGAGATGCAGGTTCCCCCTGGGTTGGGAAGATCCCCTGGAGAAGGAAATGGCAACCCACTCCAGTATTCTTGCCTGGAGAATCCCATGGACAGAGAAGCCTGGTGGGCTACAGTTCATGGAGATGCAAAGAGTCAGACACGAGCACGTGGTCACCTGCTACACATGCTGAACCAGTAAACAACATGTGGGGTGGCTACTCTCATGTCAGACTACATGCATTCAGAAACAATGATCTACTCATAGGATTTCCAGTGGTCCAGTAGCTTAAGACTTCATGCTCCCAATACATGGGGACAGGGTTCAGTCCCTGGTCAGGGAAGTGGATTCCATAGGCCAAAATGAGAGTTTGCATGTTGCAACTAAAATCCTGCATGCTGCAATGAAACTCAAAGATCGTGAGTGCTGCATCTAAGGCCCAGTGCAGCCAAATTAAAAAACAAATATTTAAAAAAACGATCTACTCACAACTCTTTGCTTCCCAATCTTATAAGTTAGGGACATCGGGATTTTAAATGTCCAAGGAAGGATACCTTCTCAAAGTGGATACAACATTGTGTTAGTCACTCAGTTGTGTCTGACCCTTTGCCACTGCATGGACTGTAGCCAGCCAGGCTCCTCTGTCCATGAAATTCCCCAGGCAAGAATACTGGAGTGGGTTGCCATTCCCTTCTCCAGGGGATCTTTCCAACCAAGGGACTGAACCTGAGCCTCCTGCACTGCAGGCAGATTCTTTACCATCTGAGCCATCAGCAAGGTCCTTAATACATAAGTAAATATTTTTTAAAAATGATCTACACACAACTGTGGTTAGGCTCTGCATTAGATACTGTTAAAGTGGGATTGTCACAGATCTAGAGATGGAAGAATTAAATGGAAGAGATGAATGGGATTCTGGTCTTGGAGTAGAGTGAGTGCAATTCTTGACGAAACAAGCATTAGTTACATTAGGCAAGAGCTTTTTACTTTGAAATATTAGTATAAAGAGAAATGTGTACATGGATGTTGGGCAGCAAAAAATGGTGAACTGTGTTGGATGGTTATCATTTTTCCTGCTAAGACTCTAACCTCACTTCTTTTCCAGGAAAATTCCTGTTGGGTGAGTCTTAATGAAATGCAAAGCTTTCTCTCTCACTATGAAAGCCAAAGGAACCAGCCAGATCTATTCTTTCTTTGCTTCCTGAGCCTGGAGAGGGAATAGTACATTCGCTCAAAAGATTGAATATATTTGCCCAGGATTTTGAAACTGTGGGAGTAATTCAAGAGCACAGGACAATTAAAATTTGCTTAATGTGCTGCAGGCTATGTACATATCTGCCAGGCTTGGGTTCCATCATGGAGGTAATGTCTGCAGCAGCAACTAGGGCATAGAGAAATGATGACATAGTGGCATCTTAGTCAGATTTTTGCTGCCACACAAGTGCCATCTTGTTTCCTGCCTATTTTCCAAGACCATTCTTTATTTTTCCATCACTTCTATGATACACTTTATGCTCATTTAATAATTACCCATTTCTATTAAATCAGATGGAATTAGATTTTTAAGTTTGCAATCAAGAGGCTTAACTGGTATACTCTTCCTTGCCCAGGAAGACTTCTTAAATGTGGGGCCAGCCAGTCATTCTCTTGTCTCCTACAGAGATTAATTCCAACTGATATAAATCAAAAGTTATTTCTGGATGAATGAGTAGAACTTTATTAAATGCCTTGTACATTGTTTTATTCCTCCTTTTAGATATTAACTCCTTGTAGAACACAAATATTAATTAACTCAGAAGAAAGAGAGGCATCCTTTTGATTCACACTCTCAGCATAAATGTCATCTCATTTATAAGCCCTTTCTTAATCATCTATAACCAGGTGACCCCAGTCAACTGTTTCTTATTATCCTGATTCATTTTCTTTATAACATATATCACTCTAGTTATAGTCTACATATGTATTAATTTATATGTCTCTATCCTCTTTTGCATATAAGCTCTGTAAGAGAAGCAACCTTCACTATGGATCAGTATGGACCAACAAGAAAAATTAGTCTCTCATTGGTTCAACCAAATTATTCCCACAGAGAAAATTTTGAGTTTGGTTAAAATTATGAAACAGTGAAAAGTCAGAGGAAAAATTCCCTTCCATTAGGGCATGGCCATCTATGAGTCATTGCCTAAAACTTCCCTCTTTTTCTCCCTTTCTCTCTTTTCTGTTTCCAAGCAGCATAAAGTTCTTTGTTCATATAAAGTGCAACATTTGTAAATCATCTTTACTTCCATTTATCTATCAAAGTGTTTCTTCCAAAACAGCTCTCCATAGAAGTAATTAAATGTAAATTTGTTATATTACTTCCCCAAATCTTCCTCATCCAGTTTACTCCTGCCAGAAATTAAAGATTAGTGGAATCAGTGTGTGTGTGTGTGTGTGTGTGTGTGTGTGTGTGTGTGTGTGTGTATAGACGTGTACCTGTGGGTGAACTTTGAGGAGAAAATCTATCTCACTGCTTAACCTCTCTGCCTGTAAACATTTCACTGAGTACCTGAATCCAATCCTGGCTGCCTCACTGACCAGTGAACAAATCAGCATGAATCCTTTACTTGCAGTTTCTTGTTCGTGAAGCTAAAGGAGTTATATCAATTGATCATGCATACGAATTGGCAAATACGTAGATGGACGATGATAGATGGCTTTTGTCTTTATTGGCTAAAAGGCAACTCATGGCTTAAAACTTGATAAGATTTAGCCCTTTGTAAACATCTCATTGTGAGATGCAGGCTTAGTTACTTGTCTTCAGATATGCCTACCTCAGGTGACAAACTGATTGTAGCCAACAAATCTGACGGAGATGATAACAGGAGGATTAGCACAGAGCTGGAGAAAAACAGCACAAATCCTAAAAGACTGCATTTCAGCTGGGCTGATAAACTGTCATCTTACAGAGCACACAAGTGCTGCCTTCCTTTAGGCAAAGATAATCTGAGCCTGTGCGCTTGGTATTCATTCAGCAACCAGAGAGACAAGAAAAATAGAAAAAGTCCTATGGCGAAGGGGAGTTTTAAAGCCTTGCCACAGTACACAATACCTGGTCCTGAATGAATAGAGAGAAAAAGAGATTTAAAGGGGGTTCTCATGGAAGGGCTGGCATCCAACATCACCCTGCCTGGCTGGGCTTCCAAAGTCAACACGATGTCTGAGGATAAACTACCTTTGTCTCTTCCGCTATTAGCTTCAGTTAAACACAAACCCTTCACGTTGCACCTTGTCTGCTTTTTCCATGTTCAGTAAATTTCACCCCCTCACCCTTTGGGTCTCCTTTCTATAACAAATCCACTCCCCCACCTCCACTTCCACATCCACACACCCCCCAGAAAGCACACATAGGAAGAAACACAGCCTGTCTTATGGACAATTAGCTGAAGGATACATATCTGAGCAGACACACGAAGGCTGTGGACAACACCCCCAGGTTCAGTTGTCACTGTCACCTCTTCTGTGGTGCTCATCCATGCCGATCCCCACAGTGAGATCTGACCTTCTCTCTCAATTTGAAGGAAGTGACTTTCTCCTAATGAATCTGATCGCAGCCTCCTGGCTTATTTTAATGTGCATGTTTAAAAACACTTGTGTGATGTGTATGATGAGTCTAACTACACTAATACCCTACTGCCGGGTCATTCACTTACCAAGATGAACCTATAGGGAAAAGGAGAAGGGTGTGCTTGTCTGACTGTGAATCCAGCATCACACTCCCGGGATGGTGCTGTTCCTGGGTGACAGACAGAACAAATGTAAGTCCGAGCAAAATAACTACATTTTTATAAACAGGAAAAATTTGAGACAGAAATAAACACATTGAAAGGCTTAGGGCTTTAAGGTGGAAAGAGCAGAGTTACATAAAATCTAAACCAGCTTCAGAATGTAACTTCTCAATGGATGTGGTCATCTTTGGTTTACATATTTCAGGACGCTAACATGTCCAGTCCTAAAGAGACTCATAGACTGGGAAACCCCTGGACAAAACCACATGACAAAGAGCACGCCCGGACCTAAAATTAGCATGAGAGATAAATGACTTTGTATAGAAACAAGATGAGATACCCCACGTCCATGGTCAGAGGTGGCAGCCCTGAGGAGATACCCCTCGTCCAAGGTAAGGAACAGTGGCTGTGCTTTGCTGGAGCAGCCATGAAGAGATACCCCACGTCCAAGGTAAGAGAAACCCAAGTAGGACAATTGGTGTTGCTAGAGGGCATCAGAGGGCAGACACATTAGAACCATAATCACAGAAAACTAGCCAGTCTGATCACATGGACCACAGCCTTCTCTAACTCAATGAAACTAAGTCATGCCGTGTGGGGCCATCCAAGATGGAAGGGTCATGGTGGAGAGGGCTGACAGAATGTGGTCCACTGGAGAAGGGAATGGCAAACCACATTAGTATACTTGCCTTGAGAACCCCATGAACAGTATTAAAAGGCAAAATGATAGGATACTAAAAGGGGAACTCCGTGGGTCGGTAGGAGCCCAATATGCTACTGGAGATCAGTGGAAAAATAACTCCAGAAAGAATGAAGGGATAGAGCCAAAGCAAAAACAATACCCAGCTGTGGATGTGACTGGTGATAGAAGCAAGGTCCGATGCTGTAAAGAGTAATATTGCATAGGCACCTGGAATGTCAGGTCCAAGAATCAAGGCAAATTGGAAGTGATCAAAAAGGAGATGGCAAGAGAGAACGCTGACATTCTAGGATCCAGCAAACTAAAAATGGGCTGGATTGGATGAATTTAACTCAGATGACCATTATATATACTACTGCAGGCAGGAATACCTTAGAAGAAATAGAGTAGCCATCATGGTTAACAAAAGAGTCTGAAATACAGTACTTGGATGCTATCTCAAAAACAACAGAATGATCTCTGTTCATTTCCAAGACAAACCATTCAATATCACAGTAATCCAAGCCTATGCCCCAATCAGTAACGCTGATGAAGCTGAAGTGGAATGGTTCTATGAAGACCTACAAGACCTTTTAAAATTAACACTCCAAAAGATGTCCTCTTCATTATAGGGGACTGGAACGCAAAAGTAGGAAGTCAAGAAACACCTGGAGTAATAGGTAAATTTGGCCTTGGAATGCAGAATGAAGCAGGGCAAAGACTAATAGAGCTTTGCCAAGAAAATGCACTGGTCAGAACAAACACTCTCTTCCAACAACACAAAAGAAGACTCTACACATGGACATCACCAGATGGTCAATACTGAAATCAGATTGATTATATTCTTTGCACATGGAGAAGCTCTATACAGTTAGCAAAAACAAGACCAGGAGCTGACTGTGGCTCAGATCATGAGCTCCTTATTGCCAAATTAAGACTGAAATTGAAGAAAGTGTGGAAACCTACTAGACCATTCAAGTATGACCTGTATCAAATCTCTTATGATTATACAGTGGAAATGAGAAATAGATTTAAGGAACTAGATCTGATAGATAGAGTGCCTGATGAACTATGGACAGAGATTCGTGACATTGTACAGGAGACAGGGATCAAGACCATCCCCATAGAAAAGAAATGCAAAAAAGTGAAATGCCTGTCTGAAGAGGCCTTACAAATAGCTGTGAAAAGAAGAGAAGCAAAAAGCCAAGGAGAAAAGGAAAGATATAATGCAGAGTTCCAAAGAATAGCAAGGAGAGATAAGAAAGCCTTCCTCAGCAATCAGTGCAAAGAAATAGAGGAAAACAACAGAATGGGGAAGACTAGAGATCTCTTCAAGAAAATTAGAGATACCAAGGGAAAATTTCATGCAAAGATGGGTTCGATAAAGGACAGACATGGTACGGACCTAACAGAAACAGAAGATATTAAGAGGTGGCAAGAATACATAGAAGAACTGTACAAAAAAGATCTTCATAACTCAGATAATCACGATGGTGTGGTCACTTACCTAGAGCCAGACATCCTGGAACATGAAGTCAAGTGGGCCTTAGAAAGCATCACTGTGAACAAAGCTAGTTGGAGGTGATAAAATTCCAGAAGAGCTATTTCAAATCTTGAAAGATGATGCTATGAAAATCCTGCACTCAGTATGCCAGCAAATTTGGAAAACTCAGCAATGGCCACAGAACTGGAAAAGGTTAGTCTTCATTCCAGTCCCAAAGAAAGGCAATGTCAAAGAATGCTCAAACTACCACACAGTTGCACTCATCTCACACATTAGTAAAGTAATTCTCAAAATTCTCCAAGCCAGGCTTTAGCAATACGTGAACTGTGAACTTCCAGATGTTAAAACTTGTTTTAGAAAAGGCAGAGGAACCAGAGACCAAATTGCCAACATCTGCTGGATCATCAAAAAGTATCAAAAAGCAAGAGAGTTCCAGAAAAACATCTATTTCTGCTTTATTGACTATGCCAAAGCCTTTGACTATGTGGATCACAATAAACTGTGGAAAATTCTGAAAGAGATGGGAATACCAGACCACCTGACCTGCCTTTTGAGAAACCTATATGCAGGTCATGACGTAGCAGTTACAACTGGGCATGGGACAACTGACTGGTTCCAAATAGAAGGCAATGACAACTCACTTCAGTACTCTTGCCTGGAAAATCCCATGGATGGAAGAGCCTGGCAGGCTACAGTTCATGGGCTCGCTACCAGTCGAACACTACTGAGCGACTTCACTTTCCCTTTTCAATTTCACGCACTGGAGAAGGAAATGGCAATCCACTCCAGTGTTCTTCCCTAGAGAATCGCAGGGACAGTGGAGCCTGGTGGGCTGTCATCTATGTGGTCACACAGAGTCGGACACAACTGAAGCAACCTAGCAGCAGCAGCAGCAGCAAGGTTGTATATTTTCACCCACCCTGCTTATTTAATGTATGTGCAGAGTACATCAGGAGAAATGCTGGGCTGGAAGAAGCAAAGGCTGGAATCAAGATTGCTGGGAGAAATATCAATAACCTCAGATATACAGATGACACCACCCTTATGGCAGAAAGTGAAGAGGAACTAAAACCCTCTTGATGAAAGTGAAAGAGGAGAGAAAAAGTTGGCTTAAAGCTCAACATTCAGAAAACTAGGATCATATCATCTGGCCCCATCACTTCATGGGAAATAGATGGGGAAACAGTGTCAGACTTTCTTTTTGGGAGCTTCACAATCACTGCAGATAGTGATTGCAGCCATGAAATTAAAAGACGCTTACTCCTTGGAAGAAAAGTTATGACCAACTTAGATAGCATATTCAAAAGCAGAGGCATTACTTTGCCAACAAGTTTCCATCTAGTCAAGGCTATGGTTTTTCCAGTGGTCATGTATGGATGTGAGAGTTGGACTGGCTACGCACCAAAGAATTGATGCTTTTGAACTATGGCTTTGATTAAGACTCTTGAGAGTCCCTTTGACTGCAAGGAGATCCAACCAGTCCATCTTAAAGGAGATCAGTTGCAGGTATTCATTGGAAGGACCGATGCTGAAGCTGAAACTCCAATACTTCGGCCACCTCATATGAAGAGTTGACTCATTGGAAAAGACTCTGAAGCTGAGAGAGATTGGGGGCAGGAGGAGAAGGGGATGAGAGAGGATTAAATGGCTTGATGGCATCACTGACTCGATGGACATGAGTTTGAGTGAACTCCAGGAATTGATGATGGACAGGGTGGCCTGCGTGCTGTGATTCATGGGGTCACAAAGAGTCAGACATGACAAGCGACTGAACTGAACAGAACAGTTTAGAGGAAATAGCAGAACAAGAGCTGATGCTCAATTTGGATGAAGAATGAACACACATTTGAAGAGGGTAAGAAAAGACTATGGGAACCAGACAGCCCATGTGCCTCCACCCGTTGGTATAACTAGATAGATAGATAGATAGATAGATAGACGCTGCTGGAGAAGACTCTTGTGAGTCCCTTGCACTACAAGGAGATAAAACCATCAATCTTAAAGGAAATCAATCCTAAATATTCATTGGAAGGACTGATCCTGAAGCTGAAGCTCCAATACTTTGGCCATCTGATGTGAAGAGCATTATTGGAAACTATTGAAGGCAAAGGAGAAGGGGGCAGCAGAGGATGAGATATTAGATAGCATGACTGACTCAGTGAACATAAATTTGAGCAAACTGTCAGAGATAGTGAAGGACAGGGAATCCTGCAGTGCATGGGGCCACAAAGAGTCAGACGTGACTTAGTGACTGAACAATGACAATAGATGCACAAATACACACATGCATGCATAGATACATAGATGACAGGTGCACAGATAGATACATATGTAGATACATAGATAGTGATAGGAGTTTGAAGTTTATATTTAATGACCCAGGCCCTCCCTAAATGGTGAGCAGTAATAATCACATTTCCAATGTTCCACACTTATTTTTTGGCTACATGCTGCTATTTTAGGAAACCCTCTTCCCCTACTTCTATCTCCATCGAGATTATAGTTGATTATAGTTGATGTCTACTTTATCTCATTTCACCTTCACAGAAATGTGAGCAGTGATAAGCAAAGAAGTCTTTAACTCTATTTTCTCAAAGCATCTTTCCCCTATTCTATTTTTTTAAACACATCTCTCTTCCAAACTAGATGTCACCAGAATATGAGCTTTCAGAGGAATAAGGTAGAAGACAAAAATCCTTCCAGAAGACTATAATGTGAAGAGTCTGAGATTTTAGTCTATGTATAAGCTGACAAGTTAGTTTGCTAGTTTCATGAATGCAAGCAGAAGCGTAGAAGGATGTTATTGCTCATGACACAGCAAGCAGCAGGAAGATTGGCATATTTGCACCAGTTCCCCTTGTTCTCAGGTCCTAAGGGACTGGGGACAATGAGGCTGTGAGCATTTGACATCTGCACACTTGATGGATGCATTACAGCAGAGGAACCCTGAGCTTAAATCCCCAAAGTTTTATAACAGGAAGACTTTGGAGGGAGACTTTATCTTTATTATACAAGACTGTAAGTACGCCTGCCCTTTACTCTGGGGGGAGATATCTGTCTTCCAAGGCTATTTTCTATACAGATATCCTGGAAAAGATAATCTAGAGCAAAAGATACTCTAAGAGGAAAGGAGACACATGAGACTCCCTGAAGAAGCAGTTCCCTGTAGAATACCTGGTTCTGTTTTCCACTGCCTTCCTCATGCCCCCTGCCCCCTCCTCACCATCTGCCTCATTAAGTTCTCACTGTGCCCTGCGCCCACCCTCTCACACCACTGATCACTCTGCACTGTACCCACTTGCTCAGTTTTATATGTCTCCAACTCGACTATAAATTCTTATAGGATGAGACTATTATTCATTTTGGAATCACCAGTCTAGCACAGGGCTTGACCTTCCTGGGAACTCAATAAATGTTGAAATAATGGATGACAACGTTTAGATACTTCCCTGAAATCAGGGATGGTATCCTATATATCTTTGTATCACAAATTATACCTCCTATAAGAGTTTTTCTTTTATATAACAGACATAACTACTGTAATAAAATTAAGAATTAGTAATAAATTTCCTAAGCAGGCTAACAAAATCCAGCCTTCGAGACCAGGAGTCTCAAACTGAAATACAAACTAGCCCTCTCAAATCATAGTTGCATTTCACAGCAAGATCATCTTGAAAAGCAAAATATTTGAAATATTGTTCTTTCTTCATTTTTAAAATCATGCATTTTGCCCACATGCTTTTACAGTTTTTATCATAGATTATTTTTCATGATATATCAGTTTTTTCTTTTATCACAAACATTCTTTATATAAAACTCATAGTTCTAGTCTTCACTTTAGCAACAAAATATGTTCACATATTTTTTTCTTGAAACACACTCCTCTTTTATTTTCTCGCTTTTGATAGAGAAAACACCATGTGAATTATTTCAGTTGCCTTTCAGCTCTGCTGTAATGTTGATGTAGGGCAGCTGCAGGCAGTGTGCCTTGGTCTCAGTGGCTGGGATTTCACAGGGAAGGGTAGGGGCACAGGAAACCCACACCTTCCCTCACGGATGGTCGTTTCTCAGTCCAGCCCAGTGCTCTTAGGTCTCCTGACTTTTAAGAAGTGCTTGGAATCTGATTTTTATGTAAAAGATTCTAATTTTATCTACTGACCGTTCACTCAAGAAAATAGGGTCACAAAAGAGTCGGACACAACTTAGTGACTGAACAACCGTGCTCCCCTAAAGAGCCAGTGTTTTCTCTTCCCAAGGATGGTTTGATCCTGGTGGTTCTACATGTGTGTGGTATGCAGTTGTATACGTGCCTCTCTGTTATTTTGCCTGTTATTTATAGGATGAAGTGAAGTGAAGTGAAAGTCACTCAGTTGTGTCCTACTCTTCTCAGCCCCATGGACTGTAGCCCACCAGGTTCCTCTGTCCATGGAATTCTTCAGCCCAGAACACTGGAGTGGGTTGCCATTTCCTTCTCCCTGAACAATACAATAGGTTCTCATTAGTTATCTATTTTATACACAGTGTCAAGAGTGTGAAAGTGAAAGTCACGCAGTTCTGTCCAACTCTTCACGACTCGTGGGCTATACAGTCCATGGAATTTTCCAGGCCAGAATACTGGAGTGGGTAGCCTT
>SJYC01119746.1:0-17052 GCA_006408675.1 Madoqua kirkii
AATAAAAAAATTTTTAAGGTGATACATAAAACATCTAGGACTTGATATAGAATGTGTAGCAGGAATTCTAGATTTTGTCATTTATTAATAATTACAAAAGATGAGTCTCCCCTTTTTAGAAACGAAAGAGATTATTACTGTCATATTACTTTTAAAAAGAAAATCACAATAAGCTATATTTTTTAATATTTGAGAAAATTGGCAAAGAGAATAGAGTTTTTCTAAAACTTCTAATATGTGATTATAGGCCACTCCAGAAATAAAGATATCATTATATTAATGTTAATGATGGGAAACAAACCATTTCACTTAACATTTTCGAAAGGTATTAATACACTGCTCCTTTAAAGACTCTCAAAACCATGTTTCATTACATACCTACAGGAACATCACTTCTTGGTCAAAAAGATTAAAAGAAACAGAATCAAGGTTATCCATGATTGATGCTAAATAATTCACTATGAATATATATATATATATGTATAGCCTTCAGGAAAAGAGCAAGAAATCTAGAATATATAAATATTAAACAAAAGTAAATCCTTCAGAATGTTTCCAGCATTAAAAAGCAGAGCAGAAAGACTCAGAATGAGATTCTAGGACAGTGATTAAAGAAAGAAAACACTTTTAATACCTATAAACTCTATTTTTTTTTAACACAGCTAGAATTCCTATTTTTAAAATACCAGATGTTTTTATAATCTTTAAAGTTATTTTATATCACCCCATTATTTTAGCAATATGGTTATTTCAGACATAGAATTTGTGGTAGATAATCTGGGCTGAATATTTTCAATGGAAAGCACCTTGAAGGCCTCTCCCACTAAAATATAATTAGCTACTGAATATAACAAACTTTTCCTTGCATTTTGGAGTTTCAGAAAATAAAAAAAAATTTCTGAAAATTTCCTCTCTCTTTAAAAAAAAAATGAGCTGAATCCAGAGCTTGAATACAAAAGAAATTAATTGGAAAGACTGAGCTATTCCACACAAATTTTTTTATAGCATCAATCTGGTTCAGAAACTTCAATATACCCTAAGCAGGATGAATCCAAAAAGTCTGCCAAGAAGCATTATATTAATAGTTGTAAAACACTAAAGATTAAGGACTTCAAAGGGAATCAAAGTGAAATTAAGATAACCAACAAAGGATGTAACAGCAGATTTCTTGATGCAAATAAAGGGAGCTGGAAAATAGTAGGAAATACTTTCTTCTTTTTTTGCTCACCTTGCTAGTCACAGGACAGCTAGCTGGCCCAATGCATTGATGATGTCATGCTGACTGAACGTTACTAGATGAACTAGTAAAACACATGCAGCAGCTTGGGGGAGACAGATCAGATCATCAGGGGTACTTTCTGGGTCCTCCTGAGAGACATCTCCTGGAAAATGGAAATACGTATATTGATACATATTAAAATGCTTCAGTAATGAAACAACTTGTTCTTGCTACTTGAAACAGAGATGAACCCATGATAGAATATAAAGTCCCAAAACAGACCTAAATACAAATGAGAGTAGTGTTTGATAAACATGGCATTTCAAAATAGTGCAGAAATTTTGGACAGTGAATAAATGAAACAAGTTTATAACCTTCTAAAAATAATGTGATATAGTTGGAGCTTAGAAAAAAACTCAAACAGGCCAAAAGATTTATATATAAAAACTAAAATCATGAAAGTACTGGAAAAACACTAGAGATGATTCATTTATAAACTCAGAATGATTTATTAATTATAATAGAAAAGTTTGATATATTTAACAACAATAAGTAAAACTTCTACATGGTAAAAAGGAAAAGAATATTAAAATAAAGTCAAAATAAATGAAACACTGAGAAAAATCATTTGTAACTCATAGGCCAAGGGCTAAGCAAACACAGAAAGTGTTTGTGATGGGTGAAAAAAGACCAACATTGCAACAGAAAAATGCCAAAAAATATGAACATATAGTTAACATGAAAGGAACTACTGATATCCCTAAAACTTATTAAAATATTCCTAATGCTAATGATAATAAGGGAAAGGTGATTTAAAACATTTCAATCAGACTGATTAATATATAAAGATGTGATAATACTCTCTCTTTGAGTCTACAAACATTCTCATACATTGCCTCCGGGAGTTTAAATTTGTTCAATATTTTAGAGGGTAACTTGGAAATATTCTTCAAAAATTACAAGTACATAGACACTTGGAGCCGGGAATTGCAATTCTGTACATCTATCCTATAGATATATTTTCACATGTATGAAATGAAATCCAAGGTTAGTCCTTATAAAAAATATATCAGTAATAACAAGAGTAGATCAGTAGGCTCTGGTTCCATAAGGATATGACCCAGACAAGGAATAACAAGGAGACACTCTCTGTACAGCAGCAGAAAGCTCTCTAAGGTACAGAGGTAAATGAGATAAGACAAGAAAATTAAAAATATAAAATGCAATTAAAAATTAAGAAGTCAAAGCTCAACATTCAGAAACTAAGATCATGGCATCCAGTCCCATCACCTCATGGCAAATAGATGGGAAAACAGTGGCTGACTTTATTTTTCTGGGCTCCAAAATCACTGCAGATGGTAATTGCAGCCATGAAATTAAAAGACGCTTACTCCTTGGAAGGAAAGTTATGACCAACCTAGACAGTATATTAAAAAGCGGACACATTACTTTGCCAACAAAGGTCCA
Organism: Madoqua kirkii; assembly: GCA_006408675.1. NCBI lineage: Eukaryota > Metazoa > Chordata > Mammalia > Artiodactyla > Bovidae > Madoqua > Madoqua kirkii. The sequence continues at coordinate 2,687 of SJYC01119746.1, forward strand.
TCTAGTCAAGGCTATGGTTTTTCCAGTGGTCATGTATGGATGTGAGCATTGGACTATAAAAAAAAGCTGAGTGCCAAAGAATTGATCCTTTTGAAATGTAGTGTTGAATAAGACTCTTGAGGGTTCGCTGGACTGCAAAGAAATCCAACTAGTCCATCCTAAAGGAGATCAGTCCTGAGTATTCATTGGAAGAACTGATGTTGAAGCTGAAATTCCAATCCTTTGGCCATCTGATGCAAAGAGCTGAGTCATTGGAAAAGACCCTGATGCTGGGAAAGATTGAGGGAGGGAGGAGAAGGGGACAACAGAGGATGAGATGGTTGGATGACATCACCGACTTGATGGACATGGGTTTGGGTGAATTCCAGGAGTTGGTGATGGACAGGGAGGCCTGGCATGCTACTATTCATGGGGTCTCAAAGAGTCAAACATGACTGACTAAGCAACTGAACTAAACTGAATTGAATCTAAACTAGAACTTATATCCAGTTATATGTAAAATATTACCTGAAAAAATTCTAGTAGGCTATATGAAAAGCAGCAATAGTTATGTACCTTGGTGTACATGCCTTGTATAAGAAACACACTTGAAACAGGTTCCCTGGCAGTCAGGTTGTTAGGACTCTATGTGTTCAATGCAGAGGGCCTGTGCTCAAACTCTGGTCAGGGAGCTAAGCTCTTACAAAATACTTGTTGCAGTCAAAAGAAAAAAGATTAAACAAAGAAAAAGAGGATAAAAACTTTCTATTAAAAAAGAATACAAAGAAATAAATATATTAATATATAGATATTAGGCAAATACTAACCGAAGAGACCTTGGATAGCAGACAAAATAAGTCACCAATAGAGATGGAGAGAGTCAGCTCATCAAAATGTGTGTTTCAAATTTGTACACAAATGAATTAGATGCACAGCACCTAAAGAAAGATTTGGACAAATTTGCCAACACAGTGGGAGATTTCAACACAATCTGCTATTACTAATAGGTAAAATTAGTAAAGATATAAATGACTTGAACAACACCACTTAGCAAGCCTGATTTAATCTAGAAATATAGGTCAGCATCCAATTGATACTGTCTTCCTAAGCAAAAATGAAGCAAATGAATTCAAGTTCTAGTAAATCTACCAAAGAGCTCTCAATAATTTCAAAATTTCCTGTACTCACTGTCTACAATGCAATTAAATTAGAAATCAAAAACAATAAGAAATAAAATCTTATTTCATATATATGCCAATTAAAAACCCAATTCTAAGTGATTCACATGACCTTGGAAAACTCAAAACGGGAAATACTTCTAATTGAATGGAATTTTCTCTCAATTTTGAATGCAATGGCAAATTATTTCAAGTAAATGAGAACATTAGAATTTATACTTCATACTATGCAAAATGATCTAAAGTATTATAGCAGAAATGATCAAACAATTATACATGCAGATTAGTAATCAGGAGCATCTAAATAGCTTGACTTTAAGACGATTCCCTGGAGAAGGAAATGGCAACCCAGTTCAGTATTCTTGCCTGGAAAATCATGGACAGAGAAGCCTGGTGGGCTATAGTCTACACAGTCACAAAGAGTTGGATACGAACAACAGCCAAGTGACGTTTATAATTTTAGAAAGTAGACGAACAGTGGAAGTCACAGTCATAGAATCTTGGTGCTACAACAGGAGTTTTATCTTATCCATTTGTTTATTTAAGCTGTGCTGGCTCTTTGTTGCTGCTTGCGGGCTGTCTCTAGTTGTAGAGCAGGAGCTACTCTCTAGCTGCGGTGGGTGATTTCTCATGCAGGTGGCTTCTCTTGTTGTGCAGCACAAGTTATAGGGCGTGGGCTCAGCAGTTGTGGCACACAGGCTTAGTTGCCCCGCAACGTGAGGAGTCTTCCCAGACTGGGGGTCAAAACCATGTCCCCTGCATTGGAAAGTGGATTCTTTAACCACTGGATCACCAGGGAATTCCTTCACAGGGATTTTAAATAATAAATTTAATTCTGTTTTACCCGATAAGGAAAATTAAGGTTGATAGAAGTGCCTTATTAAATCTTCTACGATTAATTGATGTTAACCTAGGATTCAAACCCAGGATATTTACAGCAGAATGCCATGGATTCAGAAAGACATAGATTCAAGTCTTTTCTCCACAGCTTATCTAGCAGAGCTTCAGTTTTTGTATCTGGAAAAAAAAAAAAAGAGTTAATTGGTTAATGGGCTTCCCTGATAGCTCAGTTGGTAAAGACCTAGGTTCAGTCCCTGGGTTGGGAATATCCCCTGGAGAAGGAGGCTACCCATTCCAGTATTCTGACCTGGAGAATTTCATGGACTATATAAAGTCCATGGGGTTGCAAAAAGTCAGACACAGCTAAGCAACTTTCATTTTCACTTTTCTTATTTCCAAGTTTGTAAAATTAATAAAATTATATGAACTACTATTAATATATATGAGTAAAGAATGCTCCTTGTTTACTAGATAATAGTCCTTCTATTAAACAACTGATTCTGAGAAACTTGCTGCCATATTTTAAACATAAAATGATATAAAATGATACTGTGTTCATCTATTTTTTAAAGAGGTTCATGTCTTAAGTTTATATTTTTGTATAAAAGCTGCTTTCATAGTGAATCAATGGTCAAAAAATCTGCCTGCAATGTGGGAACTGCAGGAGATGCAATTTTGATCCGTGGATGGGTAAGATCCCCTGGAGGAGGCATGACAACCCACTCTAGTATTCCGGTCTGGAGAATCCCATGGACAGAGGAGCTTGGCAGGTTATAGTCTGTAAGGTTGCAAAGGGTTGGACACAACTGAAGTGACTTAGCACGCGCACACACATTGCAGATAAGCTAAAGAGTATGAAACAGCTATTTATGAATCTGAGTAAAACACAAAACAAATATTCTAAGACAGTGATTTATAGAGTTTAAACCATAATTGTCTCTGATTACCACTTGAGACAGAGACATTACTTTGCCGACTAAGCTCCGTCTAGTCAAGGCTATGGTTTTTCCTGTGGTCATGTACGGATGTGAGAGTTGGACTGTGAAGAAGGCTGAGTGCCGAAGAATTGATGCTTTTGAACTGTGGTGTTGGAGAAGACTCTTGAGAGTCCCTTGGACTGCAAGGAGATCCAACCAGTCCATTCTGAAGGAGATCAGTCCTGGGATTTCTTTGGAAGGAATGATGCTAAAGCTGAAACTCCAGTACTTTGGCCACCTCATGCAAAGAGTTGACTCATTGGAAAAGACTCTTATGCTGGGAGAGACTGGGGGCAGGAGGAGAAGGGGATGACAGAGGATGAGATGGCTGGATGGCTTCATGGACTCGATGGACATGAGTCTGAGTGAACTCTGAGAGATGATAATGAACAGGGAGGCCTGGCGTGCTGCGATTCATGGGGTCGTAAAAAGTTGGACGTGACTGAGTGACTGAACTGAACTGAACTGAACCACTTGATAATAAGCAACTTTATTTTTTCTAGTCTCCATTTCTGAAAAGAGCTTTATGATGAATCTGGCCTGTAATGATACAGTTGTGCTTGGACGTCTATTTTGCTTGAAATCAACACCTTCTACATGAGGTTAACCAATGAGCATGAAGCACATGTAGCAGGTAATGGTTTTAAGGGAGTTCAGCTAGATCTGCAGCCTAGTTTCTCAGCTTAGTTTCTAAGCCCAAGATAATTTAGTTAGGGGAGCTCTTCCACAGGAGAGAGGAACAAGACTCTATAATGGTCTTGTTGAAGCTGGGAAATAATTTGTTTCATTTTGAGGATTCAAAACCACAAAGTCACAGGGAAGATCTCATAGAATTCTTAGGTCAGCCTCTGTGAAAAAGTCCCTGCATTGGCATAGGGCCTGAGGACTTGAGTCTGCACCAATCTCTTTCTCATGGAACTTAAAAATGTGGAGGCTTTGGGTCTACACTGAGCAACTGATTCCATAGTTCATATGCAAACACTGATACTCTGTATTAAAAGCTCGACTTAGATTCTGTAGGTACCAAAGTTTAGCAATGAAAACCTGTGTTTTTGTCTTCCTAAATCACAGCTCTGATGACATCATTTCCTGGCTCAAAAATACCTTTCATGGCTCCCTGTTGCCCCAGGAATTAGGTACTAACTGTGTGAGTGAGTAGTGAGTAAAGTCACTCAGTCATGTCTGACTCTTTGCAACCCCGTGGACTGCAGCCCACCAGGCTCCTCAGTCCATGAGATTCTCCAGGCAAGGACACTTGAGTGGGTTGCCATTTCCTTCTACAGGGGATCTTCCTGACCCAGGGATTGAACCCAGGTCTCCCGCATTGGAGGCAGACGCTTTAACCTCTGAGCCAGCAAGGAAGTCCTAGTTTGCCATTTGACTTCCACAATATCGTCTGAAAAGGTCTGTTTCCCTGTGTCATATCCCATAGCCTTGGGACAGAAACCCAAGGCTACAAGTTGAATGTTAATCTTTCCAAATGCCTGTCTCCAAATCAACAGCTTGAGATCACCTGGATCTCAAGCTTGTTAAGATGACATTCCTATTGCCTCCCTTCCTCAGTGCAGTGGGGAGAGGAATCCCACTTTCTAACAAGCTACTGAGGTGAGCTTGGAGCAAGTCTTGTTTCTTCTCATGCTTATTTTAGTCCTGCTGCTTCCAGCCCAAATATGCCCTATTCCACCTGTCAGACTTAAAACTCAGCTCAGATTCACCATCCACTGTTTGATTACCCCTGTAAGTAAACTTCCTTTACACAAGCCCCCCAAATACAGCATCTTCAGTCTTTCATCTAGTGTCTCTCTTTCCTTTCCTGCTCATAGATCCCTGAGGAAAGAATCTGTCTTCCCATTTTTTATATTCTCCATAATGCTTATTTCAGTGATTGGTCTGAGGTAAATAATCAATCAGTTTCTCTAGAACTGATTACAAAAGGGATATGGAGCCTGGCCCTGGTAGAGAGCATGACAGAGCTAAAGTGAGCGGCAAGGAATGAGCACAAAAAGAGATTCTCAGGGGCTGAGCAGGGGCAAGGCATTCTACGGGCAGAACCAGAACTTCTCTTAAAAATTTAGATTCTTTATCTTTCAGAAAACTGGGAAACATACACATACATAATGGTGGAGAAAATAACTTCAATTATGTACTCAGTCTGCTTGAAAGGAGAGAAATAAACCAAACATCAACAGTGATTATCTCTAGAACTGTGGGGGGTTTTGTTTTGCTACCTATGATTTTATATTTTTTCTGAAGTTGTCTTCAATGAAAAACATTTTATTTTTGCAGTCGTATGAAAAGTGTTTGAGAACACCTAGATGGCTAGCAGAAAGTCAGTGTTCTCACAGGACTAACAGGCTGGTTGGTGAGCAGGCCCAAGGACAGAGCAATTCAATTTTATGTGATAAATGGAGTGACAGAGAAAAGCACAGAGTGCTAAGAATCACCTGCCTGTGCCACCTAATCCTAACCCTCTGCCCCCCTCGATGGAGGCTTCACAGATGCAGAGGACTTGAATGGTCTCAAGGACAAATATTTAACTTAAATGCTAATTTAACTGATATTCAGAGTACATCATGTGAAATCCCAGGCTGGATGAATCACAGGCTGGAGTCAAGATTGTTGGGAGAAATATCCATAACTTCAGATATGCAGATGATCCCACTCTAATGGCAGAAAGCAAAGAGGAACTAAAAAGCTTCTTGATGAAGGTGAAAGAAGAGAGTGAAAAAACTGGCTTAAAACTCCACATTCAGTAGACTAAGTTCATGGTGTCCAGTCCCATTACTTCATGGCAAATAGATGGGGGAAAAAAATAGGAAACAGTGACAGATTTTATTTGGGGAGGCTCTAAAATCACCATAGATGATGACCGCAGCCATAGAATTAAAAGACCCTTGCTCCTTGGAAGAAAGCCATGACAAAAATAGACAGTGTGTTAAAATACAGAGACATCATTTTTCCAACAAAGGTTGGTATAGTCAAAGCTATGGTTTTTCCAGTAGTCATGTACAGATGTGAGAGTTGGACCATAAAGCAGGCTGAGAGCCAAAGAATTGATGACTTTGCATTGTGGTGTTGGAGAAGACTCTTGAGTGTCCATAGGTACCAAAGTTTAGCAATGAAAACCTGTGTTTTTGTCTTCCTAAATCACAGCTCTGATGACATCATTTCCTGGCTCAAAAATACCTTTCATGGCTCCCTGTTGCCCCAGGAATTAGGTACTAACTGTGTGAGTGAGTAGTGAGTAAAGTCACTCAGTCATGTCTGACTCTTTGCAACCCCGTGGACTGCAGCCCACCAGGCTCCTCAGTCCATGAGATTCTCCAGGCAAGGACACTTGAGTGGGTTGCCATTTCCTTCTACAGGGGATCTTCCTGACCCAGGGATTGAACCCAGGTCTCCCGCATTGGAGGCAGACGCTTTAACCTCTGAGCCAGCAAGGAAGTCCTAGTTTGCCATTTGACTTCCACAATATCGTCTGAAAAGGTCTGTTTCCCTGTGTCATATCCCATAGCCTTGGGACAGAAACCCAAGGCTACAAGTTGAATGTTAATCTTTCCAAATGCCTGTCTCCAAATCAACAGCTTGAGATCACCTGGATCTCAAGCTTGTTAAGATGACATTCCTATTGCCTCCCTTCCTCAGTGCAGTGGGGAGAGGAATCCCACTTTCTAACAAGCTACTGAGGTGAGCTTGGAGCAAGTCTTGTTTCTTCTCATGCTTATTTTAGTCCTGCTGCTTCCAGCCCAAATATGCCCTATTCCACCTGTCAGACTTAAAACTCAGCTCAGATTCACCATCCACTGTTTGATTACCCCTGTAAGTAAACTTCCTTTACACAAGCCCCCCAAATACAGCATCTTCAGTCTTTCATCTAGTGTCTCTCTTTCCTTTCCTGCTCATAGATCCCTGAGGAAAGAATCTGTCTTCCCATTTTTTATATTCTCCATAATGCTTATTTCAGTGATTGGTCTGAGGTAAATAATCAATCAGTTTCTCTAGAACTGATTACAAAAGGGATATGGAGCCTGGCCCTGGTAGAGAGCATGACAGAGCTAAAGTGAGCGGCAAGGAATGAGCACAAAAAGAGATTCTCAGGGGCTGAGCAGGGGCAAGGCATTCTACGGGCAGAACCAGAACTTCTCTTAAAAATTTAGATTCTTTATCTTTCAGAAAACTGGGAAACATACACATACATAATGGTGGAGAAAATAACTTCAATTATGTACTCAGTCTGCTTGAAAGGAGAGAAATAAACCAAACATCAACAGTGATTATCTCTAGAACTGTGGGGGGTTTTGTTTTGCTACCTATGATTTTATATTTTTTCTGAAGTTGTCTTCAATGAAAAACATTTTATTTTTGCAGTCGTATGAAAAGTGTTTGAGAACACCTAGATGCTAGCAGAAAGTCAGTGTTCTCACAGGACTAACAGGCTGGTTGGTGAGCAGGCCCAAGGACAGAGCAATTCAATTTTATGTGATAAATGGAGTGACAGAGAAAAGCACAGAGTGCTAAGAATCACCTGCCTGTGCCACCTAATCCTAACCCTCTGCCCCCCTCGATGGAGGCTTCACAGATGCAGAGGACTTGAATGGTCTCAAGGACAAATATTTAACTTAAATGCTAATTTAACTGATATTCAGAGTACATCATGTGAAATCCCAGGCTGGATGAATCACAGGCTGGAGTCAAGATTGTTGGGAGAAATATCCATAACTTCAGATATGCAGATGATCCCACTCTAATGGCAGAAAGCAAAGAGGAACTAAAAAGCTTCTTGATGAAGGTGAAAGAAGAGAGTGAAAAAACTGGCTTAAAACTCCACATTCAGTAGACTAAGTTCATGGTGTCCAGTCCCATTACTTCATGGCAAATAGATGGGGGAAAAAAATAGGAAACAGTGACAGATTTTATTTGGGGAGGCTCTAAAATCACCATAGATGATGACCGCAGCCATAGAATTAAAAGACCCTTGCTCCTTGGAAGAAAGCCATGACAAAAATAGACAGTGTGTTAAAATACAGAGACATCATTTTTCCAACAAAGGTTGGTATAGTCAAAGCTATGGTTTTTCCAGTAGTCATGTACAGATGTGAGAGTTGGACCATAAAGCAGGCTGAGAGCCAAAGAATTGATGACTTTGCATTGTGGTGTTGGAGAAGACTCTTGAGTGTCCGTTGGACTGCAAGGCTATATGTCAATCCCAATCTCTCAATTTATTCCTGCCTCCCCCTTACCCCTTGGTAACCACAGATTTACTTTCTGAATCTATAACTCTATTTCTGTTTTGTAAATAAGTTCATTTGTATCCCTTTTTAGATTCCAAATATGAGTGATATTATATGATATTTATATTTCTCTGTCCAACATACTTCACTTAGTATAACAATCTCAAAGTCCAGCCAGGTTGCTGCAAATGGCATCATTTTGTTCTTTTTATGGCTGAGTAATATTCCATTGTATATGTATACTACATCTTTACATATTCCTCTGCATAGTGGAGGACACTCAGTACTCTATAATGGCCTATATGTGGAAAGAATCTTAAAAAGAGTGACTATATGTATCTGTATAATTGAGTCTCTTTGCCGTACACCTGAAACCAACACAATACTATAAATCAACTATACTCCAATAAAATTTTTTTTAAAAAAGGAGGTTGCAAACACTTCTATTTGTGTTTCAAAATCTCACTTTGCTATTTGTAGTGGTCTGTTATGTTTTAACATCACAGAATAACTACCATAAAGCCATAAAGCTCCTGTGTAAAGTTTTCTTTAGTAGCAGATAATCCAAAGAGAAACTCTACACTGTTTCCAAACCTGATTCATAATCAGAATCTCTATGATTTTTTGATAAAACACAGATTCCTTGTCCATCCCAGACAGGGTTTTTAGATTCTCGGTTAATTCTAATAGTAAATCCTATTTGAGAACTATTCTAGGGCTTCTCAGGAGGCAATAGTGGTAAAGAACCTGCTTGCCAGTGCAGGAGACACTAGAGACGTGGATTTGATCCCTGGGTTGGGAAGATCCTCTGCAGGAGCATATGGCAACTCCCTCCAATATTCTTGCCTGGGAAATTTGTGGACAGAGGAGCCTGGTGGGCTATGGTCCATAGGATCTCAAAAAGTCAGGCATGACTGAAGGAATTTAGCACACATGCACAGGAACTATTCTAGATGCTCTGTTGTTCTCAGCCCTTTTTGCCATTAGGATCACCTGGAGAACTTTATAAACCTATAGATGCCCAGGCAGCTCCACTCCCCAAGATTCTGGTTCATTGATCCCAAGCAAGATGGGGCATCTACATTTAACAAAAACTTCCCAGGTGACACTAGTGTGCAGTCCGGCTAAGGACCGCTGCTGCTGCTAAGTCGCTTCAGTTGTGTCTGATTCTGTGCGACCCCATAGACGGCAGCCCACCAGGCTCCTCCATCCATGGGATTTTCCAGGGAAGAGTACTGGAAAAATTGCCTACTGAGTCTCAATTCTACTGTTGTACCAGATAAGGTGTACTGAAAGAAAGTGGGGAGAGGAGGAGGATATAGAGAAATAGGCAGGAGGTGGGCAAGATAGTATCCTGGTTAGCAGCACCAGCTTTGGAATCAGACACACAGGGTTTGGGCTTCACCAGTTATGAGATGATCATTAAGCTACTTAATCTTTCTGAGCCTCAGTTTCTCACCTGAAAGTGAAGTTGATTATGTGGCTGTAAAGTTCTTAGCATCATGCATGCTAAATGTGAGCTACTAGTATTAAGAAAGAATTTTAGGCAGAAAGAAGTATTAAGTGTTGCTGGAGGGTGAAATAAGATTAGTCCTAAAGATTTTCACTGAAATTAGCAACATGAAAGTCATGTTAATTTCAACAAGAACAGTTTGGGTACAGCAATAGGAAGGAAATCTAAAATTTATTCTGAGCTCTGTTTCTGAAATCATTTAGATCTCCAGAAAACTACACACCTGACCTTTAAAATTTACTGTCTGGTAGAAAGCTCTTCACATAACTTTAATATTGTCCTCATTTTTATGAAGAACTCATAAGTGAAAATGGCTATGGAAACACTTAACATTGTGCCGTCCATTTTCAAAAAGAACCTTTTTGAATGGTTACATGTATAAAACCTGTGCATTTTTTTGTAAATCTGCTGTCAAATATATCTTTATAAAGCTGTATGAAGTGTTAGTCACTCAGTCATGTTCGACTCTTTGTGACTCCATGGACTGTAGCCCACCAGGCTCCCTCTGTCCAAGGAATTCTCCAGACAAGGACACTGGAGTGGGTTGCCATTGTCTTCTCTGTGGGATCTTCCGGACCCTGGTATTGAACCCGGGTCTCCTGTTGCAGGCAGATGCTTTAACACTTGAGCCACCAGGGAAGCCCTCACCCCTTAATTTTTTTTCTCTTTAGGCAGCAGAGTCAAGATTGTTTCCCTGTAGAAGACCAGACCAAGTCCTGGGAAGCAGTGCAGACAACGCAGACCTTAGCATTCATCTCAACTCTATTCAAACCACCCAGCCTGTGTTCTGTCTTGTCTCTTCTCTATAGCAGATACATCTTTTAGGTTGCATTTGTTTTCCCCAGACCTGATACTTGCATTTTCCTCTGATCCCAAGGTCACTGAAACATGGATACAGGCTTCCCTTTGCTCCCTGTGCCAGATTGCAATAGTGATCAAGCAAAGATGTACCACTTCCCAGGTGCAAAACTGACTACAGCCCAGATGACCAGTGTTAAGAGAATAAGTAAAAACAAAGTCTAGGACTTGGTGGTGGACAGGGAAGCCTGGCGTGCTACAGTCCATGGGGTTGCAAAGAGTCAAACCTGACTGAGCGACTGAACTAACTGGAAAACAAAGCAAAATAAAAGCAAAAAACTTAGTTTTGACACACTAAAAATGCACTTAAAGTGGCAAGTATTCTGACACTTACACAATACATATATGCCATGATACTACCTGGCAAAGGACTCAATTTAACATATATACACTGATTACTGTTATGTACATTGAAGTCCAAATACACTGACTAAGTAGGAAGGTAATTTAGAAAGATGTAAAATGTTAGAGTTTAATATTTATCAGACTTCCTTACTCTACAAAAATGGCTTACATGAGGAGAAATCAAGCTGGAAAGTGCTTGACCCTGTTTATGTTAAATCAGCCTTCCTAAGACCCTTGGACTAATGAAAGCAATTTGTCCATCAAGTCTTTCACCAAGAGATCAATTACATTTTAGGATATGCAATGAATAAGCCTTGGTTTCATCTCTTAAATCAGTTTCACTCTTCGAAATAAGTGGCATTTTTGACTTCTGCCATTTGTTAATCAGAACCATAAAAATTAAACCTCAGCAAGTCAAGTAAATTTGTAGACAGGAATTCAAAGAGAGGTCCTCTATATCAATGAAACATAGGACTGGCTGCCTTATAAAATTAAACATTTGACTTGGGAAATAAATTTTAAAGGAATTATAAACCACTCTGCATTTGCTATTATGCTTGTACTAAATAAAAAGGCAAATAAATGGATCCTAATTATCATTTTCCATTTAACTAAAAATAAACACACTGACTTGCCTCAAAAATTCAACCACTTATTCAATTAGGCACTCTCTTGAAAGTAAATGATTGCTGCTATGTATTTGTACTGCTGCTGCTGCTGCTAAGTCGCTTCATTCATGTCTGACTCTGTGGGACCCCAGAGACAGCAACCCACCAGGCCCCCCATCCCTGGGATTCTCCAGGCAAGAAGACTGGAGTATTTGTACTATATTTCTCTAAACCTTAAGGATCAAGCTTAATACTTCTGTTTCGCTTGTTGGCATGACCATGCCTATAACTGCCCATGCCTGTAACAGCCCATGCCTTATAGACTAGGTCTGACTCTACATATGAACTCTTTGGGGGGTCTTGCTCCAGGCTTGGTACCCCATATCCATTCCAGAATGTGTTCACTCTGTTTTCTCAGCCTATGACACACCTTTATTCACACACCCTGTTTTTGTCCTCTGCCTTTCCCCTATGATTGCAATGAGACTTTTGGACTACTTCCTTTCTTTCTTGCTCCTGCTCTGCCTCTGGACAGTGTGCTTAGTTTTCTCTGCTCTTTCTTAGCAACCAAAGGCTAGACTCACTGTGCTTCTGAGTCTGCCAACAGCTCCTAGCATCAGAATGTAAGGCCTCCTGGTCAATTTGGTATATTGAGAATATATCAAGTGCTTCCCTGGTGTCTCAGTGGTAAGGAATCTGCTTCCAGTGCAGGAGATGTGGGTTCGATTCCAGAGTCAGGAAGATCCCCTGGAGAAAGCAATGGCAAGCCACTCTAGTATTCTTGCCAAGATAATCCCATGGACAGAGGAACCCGGTAGCCTGCAGTCCATGGGGTCGCAAAATGTTAGACACGATTTAGTGACTAAAAAACAACAACATATATTAACCTCCTCATCTAGGTGAACAAATGAGCCTTGTATGTTTATATTGTTATGTGTGAACACAGGCACACACACACACCATGAAAGAAAGTGAAAGTGAAAACCGTTCAGGTGTGTCCAACTTTTTGTGACCCCTATATAGTCCATGGAATTCTCCAGGCCAGAATATTGGAGTGAGTAGCCTTTCCCTTCTCTGGGGAATTTTCCCAGCCCAGGGATTGAACCCAGATCTCCCACATTGCAGGCGATTTTTATCAGCTGAGCCACAAGGCACACACACACACACACACACACACACACACACACACACACTAGGATGAGAGAAAAAAAAAAACAACATCCTGTTCTTGAAATCCAACATCCTTTTCAATATTTCCCCCCACTGTCTCTCATGTCTCTTTCTCCTTTCGCATTTTACTCCATCAGTTAATTGTCCTTTATTTTATCTTCAATAATTTTTTCTTCACCAAATCTCCCTAATTTCTTATGATTAATACTGTCAATAGTACTTGCATGACCTAAACTTGATGTCATCTTTGCCTTCTCCATCATTCAGTCCCTTTCCTATGTGCGGATCAACCTTTCTTTGTTCCTAGCTGTACAGCTGCCATAAGGTAGTTACTTTTGGTAAGGTTTTAGTGAAAGGCCAGAATTATGGCAGTGGAGTCTTCTCACCCACTAGGCACCATGGGGACAGCACCTGTCGAACACAAAGCAATACAGAGGCTGCAAAGTGTTTATTTGAAGTCTTTAGATTGCAATTTGGGAGACACAGATTTGGGTAAAGCTGAAAGTGTTCTGGAGAAGAAAAACAGTCAGGGGCTTATAAAGACAAAAAGTCAGAAAGTTGTTAACTGGGAGCTGTGATTGACTGACTTCAGCCAGAAACACTTGAGCTTAAGCAAAAATTAGTTATTTTAGGATGGGAGGTTCAGTAAGTATCTTGAGATTCTGGATATTCTGGATGACTTCTTGATGACAATAAGTTCTCAAAGGTCATATTTCATCCAGGCTGAGATGTGCATACATCACATTTCTTCAATGGCCTACTAGCTCTATTTTAGAGAGCTCTAAGAGGCAGGAGTGAGGAGATACCCCTCGTACAAGGTAAGGAGCAGTGGCTGTGCTTTGCTGGAGCAGCTGTGAAGAGATACCCCATATCCAAGGTAGGAGAAAAGCAAGTAAGACGGTTGGTGTTGCAAGAGGGCATCAGAGGGCAGACACACTGAAACCACAATCACAGAAAACTAGTCAATCTAATCCCACTAGGATCACAGCCTTGTCTAACTCAATGAAACTATGCCATGCCTGTGGGGCCACCCAAGACGGACAGGTCATGGTGGAAAGGTCTGACAGAACATGGTCCACTGGAAAAGGGAATGGGCAAATCGCTTCAGTATTCTAGCCTTGAGAACCCCATGAACACTGAAAAGACAAAATGATAGGATACTGAAAGAGGAACTCTCCAGGTCAGTAGGTGCCCAATATGCTACTGGAGATCAGTGAAGAAATAATTCCAGAAAGAATGAAGGGATAGAGCCAAAGCAAAAACAATATCCAGCTGTGGATGTGACTGGTGATAGAAGCAAGGTCCGATGCTGTAAAGAGCAATATTGCATAGGCACCTGGAATGTCAGGTCCAAGAACCAAGGCAAATTGGAAGTGGTCAAACAAGGGATGGCAAGAGTGAATGTTGACATTCTAGGAATTAGTGAGCTAAAATGGACTGGAATGGGGGAATTTAACTCAGATGACGTACTGATGATACTACTGCGGGCAGGAATGCCTCAGAAGAAATGGAGTAGCCGTCATGGTCAACAAAAGAGTCTGAAATGCAGTACTTGGATGCAATCACAGAAACGACAGAATGATCTCTGTTCATTTCCAAGGCAAATCATTCAATATCACAGTTATCCAAATCTATTCCCCAATCAGTAATGCTGAAGAGGGACTAGA
>SJYC01119747.1:0-42738 GCA_006408675.1 Madoqua kirkii
ATTCTTTGGGCATTGTTGGTAATCATGTAAGGAGAACTATTTGTCAGCTCTTAAAAAATTAAAATATGCCTCTACCCCATGACCCAGCAGGATGCTTACCAAAGAGAAACAAGAACACATGTCTACATAAAAACTTATACATGACTGTTTCCAGCAGCTTAGTTCACAACACTAATAACAATCTAAATGTTCACCAAAAGGAGAAATAATAAGCAAATCATGGTACATTCTTTTAACAAAACACTATTCGACATTAAAAAGGAATGAACTACTGATACTGCAGCATAGATGATTTTCAAAAACACTGTTTTGAGCCAAAACAGTAGTCACGAAAAAGTACTCACTGCATGATTACATATAGATAATGCATAAGGAAAAAAAAAAACTTTATGGAGATGGAAGTCAAAAATTAGACTGCTCTGTTTAAGTGGAATTGACTGAAAAATAGAATGAGTTAAATTCCTAGAGTGATGGTAATGTTCTCGATCTTGCTTTGGTGTGCTGATTGTACAAGTACATACTATTGCTAAAACTCATTGAAGGTTACATGTAATATACTATCTATAACTTTCATCCCAATTTTAAAAATTAAGAGAGATACCAAATCTATTTATTCAAAGAGAAAATTTTGGTAAATATTGAATCCATCATAAATATCTATATTTGTTACAGTTTCTTCAATACTTTGTGTTTTACTGAATCGATGTTTATTGGAACTGTCCCCAAACAAACAGCACCATCAGTTCAACAGAGTTCATCATGATAGAGTATCATATCTGTATTTCGATCCTCGAAATTTTAAAAGGCATTTTCCTTCATTCACAAAATAGTTAGAAAGTTATTTCACCTGTTGTTTTTCTTCTCACCCAGAGAGATTTTATCTGTGTACATCATATCTCTTTTTTTCAGCTATAAAATATTTTCTCCTGGATGAGAACACTTTTATCAAATTAAATGAAAATGTCATGTGGATATTTGGTTGAAAAAAGAACTCCTTTTCCTGTAAAATAATGCAAAGTGGGTTTTTTGTTGTTGTTAAAATTGTTTTATTGGAAAACATAATGTGATGATATGGGACACAATTAAGAATACACATTCCAAAAGACAGTTAACAAAATAAATCAATGATGTCTCTTGCTTTGTGTCTGCCCCATTGATTACACATTTTGCAGTAAGAATTGTTCAAGTTTGAACCTAAAAGGGAAATGCAGAGAAATAACAGTTATCTCAGATTTTTTCAATATAATTTCAGAGGTTAATTTTCTAGACAGCAATTTACCTAAAGGATTTTTTTTTTTAGCATAAGTACTTGACTAGAGCTTGAATTTAGATGCCATCTGCCAAGAAAGGACTGATTTTCCTTGGCAAGGAAGAATATCTGAGAAAAGCTTTCAGAGAGGAACCATTGGGAAACACATGTGCATGCATGAGATTTTTAGTTTCAGTTAAAAACAAAGCTGTCTCTAGACATTCCTACTTATAAAATATTTCTATTTTGTAAGAGAAAATATTTCTCTTTTGTAGGGAAAAAGTGGACTTGGAGGTTGAAGACTGGGCAGGATAATAAAAGGAAAAAGATGAAGTGAACTTTGGATCTTCATTCTGATTCTTCTGCATGCTTAAAAGCAGGAACAAACAAAGCCAGGTAACAAAGGACTTGTTTTATTCTGAGGTACACTGCCATAAAATCATAAGCAAAAATACAGCAATATAACATCAGGTGCTGCTGCAGAAATAAGGCTATATTTACTTACCTCTGTGGTGAATAAGAAGGTACTGAGAAATTCTTTCCTAGCTATCCTGAGCACCACATGTGAAGCAAAGCATACTGGAAGTTATTATTTTTTTTTAATGTTTTATTGTACTTTTATTAAATGATGTATTTATTGTAATTATTACAACCGTGCAAAAATATATAAATAATCACTGATGCCCTCTGTACCCTCCTGAAGTAAGTTAAAGTGAGCCTAGTGTCCTAGGTTGAATTCTTTCAAAAGCAAAAGCTGAAACAACAATTTGGGTGGATGTGATTTACTAAGGATTTACACCCAGGAGAAACCAGTAAGGAAATGAAGGAAAGAGGATAGAAATACGGAAAGAGCCAGGCAAAGGTATAATTTCAGAAGTCCCAAACTCCATCTGCTCTCACAGAAAGCTCTGGAGTATAAATTATGCCTTGAGAGTTTGTCTGCCTGCAGGCAAAGGCTTTGTACTCAGCCCTGTACAAAAGTCCATGGGAGAGGGGGTGGGGAGGAATAGTTGTAACTCCCAAGTATTTCCAGCTCCCTTAAGAATGAGTTAGTCCCCAGCCCAAAGCAACTTTTCAATGTCACTGGTAAGTCTTAGCAGCAAAACATGCCAAAGCTGGGATGGATACACAGAGCTGACACCAAGACCAGGGCATGTACATGGGGAATGGAAATTGCCTTCCATACCAGATCTGGAGGAGGGCATGGCAACCCACTCCAGTATTCTAACCTGGAGAATCCCATGGACAGAGAAACCTGGTGGGCTACAGTCCATGGGTTTGCAAAGAATCAGACATGACTAAACAACCAAGCACAGCACAGCATATACACACATATACTTTCAAATATATGGATGCATATATACATATAGATATATGCACACATATTTTAAAAATATTTGTGTGTATACGTGACCACATACACTTGTGCTTTTGTTAAGAAATGAAATATACTATTCACTATTCCTCAACCCATTTACTCATTCAAAAGAACAGACAATTGTCCAGTTCAATAGATATAACACTAATTTGTTTATTAATCAGTTCAGTTCAGTTGCTCATTCTTGTCTGACTCTTTGCAACCCCATGGACTGCAGCATGCTAGGCTTCCCTGTCCATCACCAACTCCCGGAGTCTACTCAAACTCATGTATTTGAGTCGGTGATGCCATCCTACCATCTCATCCTCTGTTGTCCCCTTCTCCTTCTGCCTTCAGTCTTTTCCAGCATCAGAGTCTTTTCCAGTGAATCAGTTCTTCTCATCAGATGGCCAAAGTATTGGAGTTTCAGCTTCAGCATCAATCCTTCCAATGAATATTCAGGACTGAATTCCTTTAGGATTGACTGGTGGGATCTCCTTGCTCAGCCCAAAGGACTCTCAAGAGTCTTCTCCAACGAAACACTTCAAAAGCATCAATTCTTCAGCACTCAGCTTTCTTTATATTCCAACTCTCATATCCATACATGACTACTGGAAAAACCATAGCTTTGACTAGACAGCAATTTGTTTATTAATAGCTTCATAATATTCCATACGTTTGATGTATATAATTAGTCCAAGCATGCCTTAAATAATGAACATTTAGTTTTGCTAAGGGCTTCCCTGGTAGTTCCGCTGGTGAAGAACCTGACTGCATTACAAGAGACACAGATTCAATTCCTGGGTTGGGAAGATCCCCTGGAGGAGGGCATGGCAACCCACTCCAGTATTCTTGCCTGGAGAATCCCCATGGACAAGAGGAGCCTGGTGGGCTACAGTCCATGGGGTCTCAAAGAGTTGGACATGACTGAATGACTAAGTCACTTATTTGGAGGAACTGAGACTACAGAGATAGGAATAGTGAATCACTATCAATATGTTTTAAACATCAAGAAAAATAAAAATAGCTTATGAATAAATGTTTTTCAAATGTTTTAATATAATACACAATGGCTCTAGAGTCCTAAGAAACAGTTAAGGGATTTTTCTTTTTTAAAAAGAATTTCAGAATTGATTGAAAATCATTTTTACCCATCTAGAAAATCATTTGAAGATGATTAAGGATTAGGGTGTGGCTTCAAGAACAAATGACAGTTTTTTTCCTGAGACTTGCCTTTGAATAGCTTCCTATGTAATAAGATGATCAATTTTTGACTGAATAAACTCAAAAAATGTATATGGTTTGGGATCTTGTACTAAATATTTAACTGTGAAGGAGAAAAGTTTTTTAATATTCCAGGGATCAAATACTGAGCTAGAACTGCTTACTGAGTTTTTGTTTTATATAAGCATTCAATGATATCAAATTTAGGTAGAATTGATTTTGGTTTTTTTGCTGCATTGCAAATAGCAACAGCCTCACAGAAGAAACCATTTTATTTACATGACATAGGATATGGTGTTTTCACATTTTGAACCTTTTTTCCAGGCAAGAAATGGACATAATAAAAATATCAGTTCATGAAACCTCTGGGTCACCAACCACCATCTTAATTTAGGACAGTAAATAATTCAAATATTTGCATTTTAACTCTTTAAAAAGTGTCATTTTTGTAACAACCCATTGCTTGCTATAAATGAATCTAATTTTTATTATTCCAGATCATACAATGTTTCTTGTCTATTGTTTTTTTTCACTCTGTATTTCCTTCATATTCTCCTCTGTCTCCTTAAAATTCAGTGTGAGGTTCAGACTTTTGCAAACAGAACTACACCCCACAGAGATTTCATTCAGATCTCTAACACTCTTCAATTTCTATTACTTTATTAGTTACAAAATTAGTGAACAAAATAACTCAAGAGTACTATAGTTCTTGGGCTTCCCTGGTGGCTCAGAAGAATCCATTTGCCAATGCTGATCAATACCAGAGATGTGGATCTGATCCTTGAGTTGGGCAGATTCTCTGTAGAAAAAAATGGCAACCCACTCCAGTATTTTTGCTTGGAAAATCTCATAGACAGTGGAGCCTGTCAGGTTGCAGCCCATGGGGTCACAGAGTCAGACACAACTTAGCAACTAAGCAACCTTACTATTACATTCAATATTGTGTTCTTGAAAATGTTAACAGTATTTAAGGAAAAGGTATAATCTATAGCAAACCATATTCAGTTCAGTTCAGTTCAGTCACTCAGTTGTGTCCTACTCTTTGTGACCCCATGAATCACAGCACGCCAGGTCTCCCTGTCCATCACCACCTCCCAGAGTTCACTCAGTCTCACATTCATCGAGTCTGTGATGCTATGCAGCCATCTCATCTTCTGTTGTCCCCTTCTCCACCTGCCCTCAATCCCTCCCAGCATCACAGTCTTTTCCAATGAGTCAACTCTTTACATAAGGTGGCCAAAGTACTGGAGTTTCAGCTTTAGCATCATTCCTTCCAAAGAAATCCCAGGATTGATCTCCTTCAGAATGGACTGATTGGATCTCCTTGCAGGCCAAGGGACTCTCAAGAGTCTTCTCCAACACCACACTTCAAAAGCATCAATTCTTCAGCGCTCAGCCTTCTTCACAGTCCGACTCTCACATCCATACATGACCACGGGAAAAACCCATAGCCTTGACTAGACGGACCTTAGCAAAGTAATGTCTCTGCTTTTGAATATACTATCTAGGTTGGTCATAACTTTTCTTCCAAGCAGTAAGGGTCTTTTAATTTCATGGCTGCAGTCACCATCCGCAGTGATTTTGGAGCCCCCCAAAATAAAGTCTGACACTGTTTCCACTGTTTTCCCATCTATTTCCCATGAAATGATGGGACCGGATGCCATGATCTTCGTTTTCTGAATGTTGAGCTTTAAGCCAACTTTTTTTGCTTTCCTCTTTCACTTTTGTCAAGAGGCTTTTTAGTTCCACTTCACGTTCTGCCAAAGTCTCCAGTACCACAGTTCAAAAGCAGCAGTTCTTTGGTGCTCAGCCTTCTTTATGGTCCAACTCTTTGATATAGTTAGATTTGTGTGTTAAGTCACTCAGTCGTGTCTGACTCTGCGAACCCATAGACTGTCCATGGACTTCTCCAGGCAAGAGCACAGGAGTGGGTTGCCATTTCCTTTTCCAGTTAGACTTGTGTCTACCATTTTTGCTACTGTTTTCCATTTGTTGCCTGTGATCTTTGTTCCTGTTTTTGTCTTCTACTCTTTCCTGGTTGTAATGGAGCACTTTATATGGTTTATGCTTCTCTCCTTTGTTGGCATATCAGCTATATTGTCCTTTATTTTTTCTGTGTGTCTGTATGTTTTAGATTTTTCAGTATACATTCACAGCTGATCCAAATCCACTTTCAAAAACATTATACTGATTCACAGGTAGTGTAAATTCCTTATAATAACAAAATAATCCTAATTCCTCCTCTTGTCCTTTGTTTCATTGCAGTCATTCATTTCACATATCCATAAGCATAAAAGCATGGATAAAATGTTTTTATGAATACATAGTTAAATGCATTTTTGCTATTATTATTTTGAACAAATTGTTATCTGTTAAATAAAAAATATAAGATATCAAGTCTTTAATTTTACCTTTACTTATTTCACCTCTAATGTTGTTCTTTTATGTAGGTCCAAGTTTCTGATCTATATCATTTTACTTCTCTTAGAACTTTTTTTTTTTTTTTTTTTTCACACTGCACAGCTTGCAAGGTATTGGTTCCGTGACCAGAGACTGAACCCGGGCCAGGGCAATGAATGCTCCAAGTCCCAACCACTGGGCTACCAGGGAATTCTCTTAGAACTTTCAACATTCCTTGTAAGGCAGGTCTGTTGGCAACAAATTCCTTCAGTGTTTGACTGTCTAAGAAGATCTTAGTTTCTCTTTCACTTATGAAGAATAATATTGTGAAGTACAGAATATTAGGTTGGTGGAGTTTTTTCCCTCTTAGCTCCCTTGTTTGCATGATGTCTGAGAAGTAGAATATAATTCTTCTCTGTAGATAAGATCTTTTTTTACCATCTGGTTTCTTTCAAGACTTTTTTCATTGTCTTTGATTTTTTTTTCGGAGTTTGAATATAGTGTGCTGGGTGTGGTTTTTTTGGCATTTAATCCTACTTTGTGTTCTCTGAGTTTCCTGGATCTGTGGTTTGGTGTCTGACATTGATTTGGGTAAATTCTCAGTCACTATTCGTTTCAGATATTTCTTCCATTTCTTCCTGTGTCATTTCCATTACCCAAGTCTTACACCTTTTGTAGTTGTCCCACAGTTCTTGGATATTCTGTTCTATTAATTTCAGTCTTTTTTTCTCTCTCTCTTTTTAGTTTTAGAAATTTCTAGTATCATTCCTCAAGGTCAGAGATTATTGTCTCAACTGTGTCCGTTCCACTAATGAGCCTTTCAAAGACATTCTTATTAATTTTCTTATTGATGGACATTATAGTAGTCTGGGCCTAATTAGGAGACAGAAACCACACAGTGATTTAAACAGATGAAGTGTATTAGAATTATAAACTGTGACAATAAAGGACGAGCAGAACTGGCCCATAGCCACTGACCAGTCCCCATGGCAATCGGCACAGCAATCAGCACGCAGCTCTGCAGAACACTTCACAGCAGCCAGTGTCCAGGCCTGCACAGAGGGTAGGCGGCATGGAGTACATTATATCCCTCAGGAACAACATGGGAGACAATACTAGAGTATAAGGAGTGAACCAGGCAAGCAGAGGGCATCAGGGCACTAGTGTGGGCATGCGTGGAGCATGGAGTGTCGTTTCAGGGAGGACTGTGGAAAGGTGATCACTAGGTCAGGTTCAGGATGCAAGGCTGACAGCATGTGACTAGGTCAGCGCACCCCTGCCTGCCCTCACTGCCACACTCCGCTTCCTGGTACAGTGTCCCTTCAGCGCCCTCTACTGGGAAAGTTTAATGTGTTCGCTCTCAATGAAATGCCTAAACAAGCAGAAGATATTAAGAAGAGATGGCAAGAATGCGCAGAACTATATAAAAAAGATCTTCATGACCCAGATAATCACAATGGTGTGATCACTGACCTAGAGCCAGACATCCTGGAGTGTAAAGTAGAGTGGGCTTTAGTAAGCATTGCTACGAACAAAGCTAGTAGAGGTGATGGAATTCCAGTTGAGCTATTTCAAATCCTCAAAGATGATGCTGTGAAAGTGCTGTACTCAATATGCCAGCAAATTTGGAAAACACAGCAGTTGCCACAGGACTGGAAAAGGTCAGTTTTCATTCCAATTCCAAAGAAAAACAATGCCAAAGGATGTTCAAAATACCACACAGTTACACTCATCTCACCCGCTAGCAAAGTAATGCTCAAAATTCTCCAAGCCAGGCTTCAACAGTATGTGAACCGAGAACTTCCAGATGTTCAGGCTGGATTTAGAAAAGTCAGAGAAACGAAAGATCAAGTTGCCAACATCCACTGGCTCACAGAAAAAAACAAGAGAGTTCCAAAAAAACATCTACTTCTGCTTCATTGACTATACCAAAGCCTTTGACTGTGTGGATCACACAAACTGCAGAAAATTCTTAAAGAGATCGTTTAAGATTTAAATTAAATTAAATTTTTACTTACCTCCGGAGAAATCTGTATGTAGGTCAAGAAGCAACAGTTAGAACCGGACATGAAACAATGGACCTGGTTCCGAATTGGGAAAGGAGTACATCAAGGCTGTATTTTGTCATCCTGCTTATTTAAATTATATGCAGAGTACATCATGCAAAATGATGGGCTGGATGAAGCACAAGCTAGAATCAAGATTGCTGGGAAAAATATCAATAACCTTAGATATGCAGATGACACCACCCTTATGGCAGAAAGCAAAAAGGAACTGAGGAACCTCTCTATGAAAGTGAAAGAGGAGAGTTAAAAAGCTGGTTTAAAACTCAACTTTCAAAAAACTAAGATTATGGCTTCCGATCCCATCACTTTATGCAAAGAGATGGGGAAACAAAGGAAACACTGAAAGACTTTATTTTCTTGGGCTCCAAAATCACTGCAGATGGTGACTGCAGCCATAAAATTAAAAGACGCTTGCTCCTTGGAAGAAAAGCTCTGATAAACGTAGACAGCATATTAAAAAGCAGAGACATTACTTTACCAACAAAGGTCCGTCTAGTCAAGCCTATGGTTTTTCCAGTGGTCACGTATGGATGTGAGAGTTGGACCATAAAGAAAAGTGAGTGCCGAAGAATTGATGCTTTTGAACTGTGGTATTGAAGAAGACTCTTGCGAGTCCCTTGGACTGCAAGGAGATCCAACCAGTCCATCCTAAAGGAGATCAGTCCTGAGTGTTCATTGGAAGGGCTGATGCTGAAGCTGAAACTCCAGTACTTTGGCCACCTGATGAGAAGTGACCTGTTTGAAAATACCCTGATGCTGGGAAAGATTGAAGGCGGGAGGAGAAGAGGACGACAGAGGATGAGATGGTTGGATGGCATTACCAACTTGATGGACATGAGTTTGAGTAAGCTCCCGGAGTTGGTGATGGACAGCAAGGCCTGGCATGCTGTGGTCCATGGGGTCGCAAAGAGTCAGACCGAACTGAGCAGCTGAACTGAACTGAAAGGAATTCTCTTCTCTGTGACAGAGAAGGTATTAAAGGATGAATTTTAGAAATATCTGATTGATAACTAGCACAAATATTTAGATTGTTTTCAGTTGTTCACTATTTTAGTCAGTGTTGCAACAAACATCCTTCTTCTTGTATTCTTTTTGTATATATGCATCAGTCAGTCTGTTCAGTCACTCAGTCATGTCTGACTCTTTGCAACCCCATGGACTGCAGCATGCCAGTATATATATGCATAAAGACTGTCTGAGAAAAAAAAAAAGACTGTCTAAAAATATGTAGGCATGAACTTGCTGAATCATATTTTCAGAGTAAGATTAACAGGTCAGTGGGTGTATTTACATGATGTTTGTTCCATGTCATCTGGTTCTAAACTGGTATAATGGGACTAAAAGTGTGTCTTTCTTAAGCCTTCAGCCCCTGTCATGCAGGGTCAGGAGCAATCTCCAGTAACCCACTCTCTTTACTCCCTAACACTTGTGGTCTTCCTGTCTCCTATCTGTCTTGAATCCACTGTGGGCTAATTTCATTATGCCTGACTGACAGGAACCCCCAGATATTTGAGCCCTCTATCTCCTACACTCCTAGTTCCTGTAAATCTCTGAACATTTCTGTTCTGACCTTTTTTCTCATCCCTCTCTGACTCTGAGGACTTCCAGTGTACCGTTTGGACTCAGTCCATCAGTCTAGTTCTCATGAACTCCTGGGGAAGAGGGAAGGGTTAGAATACTGGCTGTCTGCTGCCCTCTTACCCCTCCCCTGACTTCTGATCAGTAGGCCTGAAAGGGAGAGTAGATGTTCTTGTCTGTTCAGTATTGTCCCTCTCTTCTTCCTAGTGCCCCAAAACTTTGATCTCATACCATTAAATACTATCACTTATCATTAAATACCATCATTGCAGCTGTAAATATCTTAGTTCTTGACTCACTTTTACTCTGCAGTTCTAACTCCTCTGTTATTCTTGATAGTTTGAATACAGATATGTGGAGGTTCTTTTCAGTTCTTGGGACTTTCATTTTTTTTTGAACCTATCTTCCAATGAGTTTCTCCTCCAAACTTCCCTGGTCACATATGCCCTGTACTATATATTTAGACTTTGTTTCCATAATTTTAGTTTCCTTCTTCCTTTTCTCCAAGTACTAACTGAGTCTTTCTCCTATGCCATCAGAAATCTTCCCCCAAATCAGTCATTTGATTCCAGGACCTCAGGTCCTTGGAACCCTTAAATATGTTAAGTTTGAGATGCCTTTTAAGCACTGGCATGGGCATGTCAATATATTAATCTTGACTTCAAGAGAGAAGTAGGGCTGGAGAGTGCCTGGCGAGAATATGAGGAGCCAGCAGGGTACTACCCCATGTTTAAGGCCCAGTGGTACAAAGGGGAGGGTGAAAG
Organism: Madoqua kirkii; assembly: GCA_006408675.1. Taxonomy (NCBI): domain Eukaryota; kingdom Metazoa; phylum Chordata; class Mammalia; order Artiodactyla; family Bovidae; genus Madoqua; species Madoqua kirkii. The sequence goes on from SJYC01119747.1 coordinate 10,639, forward strand.
CAAGCAGTCATCACTGAGAAAGCTGCAAGGAAAGCTATGTCCACAGGGACAGTCACGTTTCACCTAATTTGTTAAGGGCTATACTAAACGTATGTCCAGGATGTATGGAAATACAAAAGTAAAGATAAGCTGTCATTTTTAAAAGACCAGTTAGAGGCCCTGGCCATTGTCAAGATGTAAGCAAGGGAGTACTAGAAGCGAAAAGTTATGTGGTCAGATCAGCAGGAATTAAAACTAATTTCTCCAGATTTCCTGTTCAGCTGATTAATGAGTGATGATACCCTTAAATGTAATTGAAGAGAATAATAGATTTAGAGGAAGAAGAAAGAAGATCCCAGAAACAAATCCATATATATGTGGCCACTTGATATATGACAGCGGCAACATTGGGACAATTGGACATTCATATGGGGAAATTGAAAGACTTAGCTCTTATTTCACAAAAATCAATTCCAGGTGAATGGTAAAAAATTTTTTTCAGCTTCTATAAGATATAATTAATGAATAAAATGGTAAGCTATTTAAAGTACACATATGAAAATTTGATGTACATGAATTGTATATTTAAATGTGAAAACCAAAACACTCAATTTTTAGAAGATATACAGTAGAACATATTAAGGACAGAAAGAGAATTGGTAATACATACAAGGAGTTTTTTGTAAAGAACATACAAAGATAGTATGATTGGAAAATGGCCAAGAGTCTTGAACAGGTAGTTCACAAAAGCAATCTAAATGGCCAATAAATATGTGAAAAGATACTTTAATCTCATTGGTTATTATGGAAATGCAAAATAAAATCACAGTGAAATACCATTCTATCACCATCAAACATGGCTTAAATTAAAATGACAGAACCAGATGTAGATAAGAATATGAAACAAGGCGAGCTCTTAAGCATTACTGGTGGAACCATACATTGGTCATCTATTTTGCAAAAACAGTTTGGCATTTTCTTAGGTGAGTTTAAAAACAAACCAGAGCACAAAAGGTCACATATTGTATGATTCCATTTCTAGGAAATGTCCAGAATGGGTGGCTCCATGGAAACAGAAAGTAGAGCAGTGACTGCCGGAGTCTTGGGAGTGAGGGGAATGAGGAATGACTGTTCACAGGTGCCGTTTCTCTTTTGAGTGATGAAAATGTTCTGGAAGTAGATAGTCGTGATGTTTGCACAACTCTGTGAATGTACTAACACTGCTACACTGTGCACTTTAAAGGGAATTTTATTACATGTGAATTGTATCTTTTTTTTTTTTTTGGCCACACCAGGCAACTTGTGGGATCTTAATTCAACTGAGACTACAGAGATAGGAATAGTGAATCACTATCAATATGTTTTAAACATCAAGAAAAATAAAAATAGCTTATGAATAAATGTTTTTCAAATGTTTTAATATAATACACAATGGCTCTAGAGTCCTAAGAAACAGTTAAGGGATTTTTCTTTTTTAAAAAGAATTTCAGAATTGATTGAAAATCATTTTTACCCATCTAGAAAATCATTTGAAGATGATTAAGGATTAGGGTGTGGCTTCAAGAACAAATGACAGTTTTTTTCCTGAGACTTGCCTTTGAATAGCTTCCTATGTAATAAGATGATCAATTTTTGACTGAATAAACTCAAAAAATGTATATGGTTTGGGATCTTGTACTAAATATTTAACTGTGAAGGAGAAAAGTTTTTTAATATTCCAGGGATCAAATACTGAGCTAGAACTGCTTACTGAGTTTTTGTTTTATATAAGCATTCAATGATATCAAATTTAGGTAGAATTGATTTTGGTTTTTTTGCTGCATTGCAAATAGCAACAGCCTCACAGAAGAAACCATTTTATTTACATGACATAGGATATGGTGTTTTCACATTTTGAACCTTTTTTCCAGGCAAGAAATGGACATAATAAAAATATCAGTTCATGAAACCTCTGGGTCACCAACCACCATCTTAATTTAGGACAGTAAATAATTCAAATATTTGCATTTTAACTCTTTAAAAAGTGTCATTTTTGTAACAACCCATTGCTTGCTATAAATGAATCTAATTTTTATTATTCCAGATCATACAATGTTTCTTGTCTATTGTTTTTTTTCACTCTGTATTTCCTTCATATTCTCCTCTGTCTCCTTAAAATTCAGTGTGAGGTTCAGACTTTTGCAAACAGAACTACACCCCACAGAGATTTCATTCAGATCTCTAACACTCTTCAATTTCTATTACTTTATTAGTTACAAAATTAGTGAACAAAATAACTCAAGAGTACTATAGTTCTTGGGCTTCCCTGGTGGCTCAGAAGAATCCATTTGCCAATGCTGATCAATACCAGAGATGTGGATCTGATCCTTGAGTTGGGCAGATTCTCTGTAGAAAAAAATGGCAACCCACTCCAGTATTTTTGCTTGGAAAATCTCATAGACAGTGGAGCCTGTCAGGTTGCAGCCCATGGGGTCACAGAGTCAGACACAACTTAGCAACTAAGCAACCTTACTATTACATTCAATATTGTGTTCTTGAAAATGTTAACAGTATTTAAGGAAAAGGTATAATCTATAGCAAACCATATTCAGTTCAGTTCAGTTCAGTCACTCAGTTGTGTCCTACTCTTTGTGACCCCATGAATCACAGCACGCCAGGTCTCCCTGTCCATCACCACCTCCCAGAGTTCACTCAGTCTCACATTCATCGAGTCTGTGATGCTATGCAGCCATCTCATCTTCTGTTGTCCCCTTCTCCACCTGCCCTCAATCCCTCCCAGCATCACAGTCTTTTCCAATGAGTCAACTCTTTACATAAGGTGGCCAAAGTACTGGAGTTTCAGCTTTAGCATCATTCCTTCCAAAGAAATCCCAGGATTGATCTCCTTCAGAATGGACTGATTGGATCTCCTTGCAGGCCAAGGGACTCTCAAGAGTCTTCTCCAACACCACACTTCAAAAGCATCAATTCTTCAGCGCTCAGCCTTCTTCACAGTCCGACTCTCACATCCATACATGACCACGGGAAAAACCCATAGCCTTGACTAGACGGACCTTAGCAAAGTAATGTCTCTGCTTTTGAATATACTATCTAGGTTGGTCATAACTTTTCTTCCAAGCAGTAAGGGTCTTTTAATTTCATGGCTGCAGTCACCATCCGCAGTGATTTTGGAGCCCCCCAAAATAAAGTCTGACACTGTTTCCACTGTTTTCCCATCTATTTCCCATGAAATGATGGGACCGGATGCCATGATCTTCGTTTTCTGAATGTTGAGCTTTAAGCCAACTTTTTTTGCTTTCCTCTTTCACTTTTGTCAAGAGGCTTTTTAGTTCCACTTCACGTTCTGCCATGAGGGTGGTGTCATCTGCATATCTGAGGTTATTGATATTTCTCCCGGCAACCTTGATTCCAGCTTGTGTTTCTTCCAGCCCAGTGTTTCTTATGATGTATTCTGCATAGAAGTTAAATAAGCAGGGTGACAATATACATTCTTGACGTACTCCTTTTCCTATTTGGAACCAATCTGTTGTTCCATGTCCAGTTCTAACTGTTGCTTCCTGACCCGCATACTGATTTCTCAAGAGGCAGGTTAGGTGGTCTGGTATGCCCATCTCTTTCAGAATTTTCCACAGTTGATTGTGATCCACACAGTCAAAGGCTTTGGCATAGTCAATAAAGCAGAAATAGAGGTTTTTCTGGAACTCTCTTGCTTTTTCCATGATCCAGCAGATGTTGGCAATTTGATCTCTGGTTCCTCTGTCTTTTCTAAAGCCAGCTTGAACATCAGGGAGTTCACAGTTCATGTATTGCTGAAGCCTGGCTTGGAGAATTTTGAGCATTACTTTACTAGCATGTTAGATGAGTGCAATTGTGCGGTAGTTTGAGCATTCCTTGGCATTTTCTTTCTTTAGGACTGGTATGAAAACTGACCTTTTCCAGTCCTGTGGCCACTGCTGAGTTTTCCAAATTTGCTGGCATATTGAGTGCAGCACTTTCACAGCATCATCTCTCAGGATTTGAAATAGATTTACTGGAATTCCATCACCTCCACTAGCTTTGTTCCTAGCAATGCTTTCTAAGGCTCACTTGACTTCATATTCCAAGATGTCTGGCTCTAAGTTAGTTATCACATCATCATGATTATCTGGGTCATGAAAGGTCTTTTTTGTATAGTTCTTCTCTGTATTCTTGCCACCTCTTCTTAATATCTTCTGCTTCTGTTAGGCCCAGACCATTTCTGTCCTTTATCGAGCCCATCTTTGCATGAAATGTTCCCTTGTTATCTCTAATTTTCTTGACGAGATCCCTAGTTTTTCCCATTTTGTTGTTTTCCTCTATGTCTTTGCATTGATTGCCAAAGAAGGCTTTCTTATCTCTTCTTGCTATTCTTTGGAACTCTGCATTCAGATGCCTATATCTAAATAGTATAAAATTGAAGGTTGTTTTGATTATCTTAATATAATCACAGAGCCTAGTTCAGCATTTGTGCTCTCAAAAACCATACTGAACAAATAAATGAAGTCATTATACAGTTCCTGCAACTACTTCTTGAACAACATTGGTTTTAGTCTGGGCTACTTGGTAACTAAAACTGTACTGAAAACAAACAAAAAGCCTTTTTTAGAACACAAAAGGATACTCTAAGCAATCTGAATTATTAAGATTTTCCTGTATATAAGAAGCTTACAAACCATTTAAAACAGTTCTAAAAGATTTGAAATTGAGAATTTCAGTCATAGAATACAGACTTCACTAGATATTCCCTTTGATTATGGTTGTATTGAAATTGCATTTATGAAAGTGAAAGTTGCTTAGTCATTGCTGACTCTTTGTGACCCCATGAACTACACAGTCCATGTAACTCTCTAGGCCAGAATACTGGAGTGGGTAGCCTTTCCCTTTTCCAGGGGAAAAAGGATACTCTAAGCAATCTGAATTATTAAGATTTTCCTGTATATAAGAAGCTTACAAACCATTTAAAACAGTTCTAAAAGATTTGAAATTGAGAATTTCAGTCATAGAATACAGACTTCACTAGATATTCCCTTTGATTATGGTTGTATTGAAATTGCATTTATGAAAGTGAAAGTTGCTTAGTCATTGCTGACTCTTTGTGACCCCATGAACTACACAGTCCATGTAACTCTCTAGGCCAGAATACTGGAGTGGGTAGCCTTTCCCTTTTCCAGGGGAACTTCCCAACCCAGGGATCAAACCCAGGTCTCCCTCATTGCAGGTGGATTCTTTACCAGCTGAGCCACAAGGGAAGCCCAAGAATACTGGAGTGGGTAGCCTATCCCTTCTCCAGTGGATCTTCCTGACCCAGGAATTGAACCAGGTCTCCTGTATTGTAGGTGGATTCTTTACGAACTGAGCTGTCAGGGAAGCCCAATTGCATTTACATAGGAAGAAAAAATAAAATGGTTTTTCTTAAAGCCCTCCACATTTGACAACCTTTCCAACCACATTTAGTTTGGAACATTAAGTAAGTCTTAAACACAGTCACTTGTTTAAATTAAATATTTGTCCTGAAAATCGAAAGACTGTATTTAGATATGTAATGTCCATTTCATATAGGATGATGTCACTCTTAGTGCTTAGGTTTAGTGGCATTACAAAGATGAGAAGTATGAGGCAGATACAGTACAGGCAATCTTAAACCAAAATTTTCTCATCTGTAATAATTAGTGATTTTTTTCCCTTGACTTAGTCAAAATCCTTCGAGTGCCAGTAACAGAAATCTACTTAAAGGAACCTATGATTTTTTTTCTAAAGGAGATTTCTTAGACTGCTGAAATACTTTAGGGTCTCCAAAGGCAGGTAGTTTCCTAGAACCTCACAAAGGACTAGAGCTAGTAATAGAAAAGACATCAACCACCTACTTGAATTCTTGGTCAAAATCCAGGAGAAATATCCCCTTTGAAAGAGTCCTCAAGTGTTTCCTTTCATGAAGGAGAGAACTGTAAAAAAAGATAATTTTCCCAGAAGTTTTTCAACAGAGATTGCTTTATTGTCTTCTCAGAATTACATCACATAATAAATAATATTTGCAAAGAGAACAACTACACACTGGGAAGAAGACCTTCCAACTCCCAATTTTTCACATCCTGATCACTGGGGACAAAATCTTTCTGCACAGTAGGAATAGCATAAACTTCCTTAGATATTCTCAACAGGCATCAAATGAGGGGCCCAAACTTTGGGTCTCAAGTCTCTTTTCTCCAGATGGTGGTGCCTCCAAACAACAAATATCAAGGGGGAACTCCACACATCATCCTCCTTGTCTCCTCACACTCATATCTGTCTCTTCCTGGACAATCTCAGTAGCTGTTTGTCTTATTTTTGTCAGGCACTGGAAGGGAGCATTCCATAGCTTAGTTTTTGGGCCTCATCTTCTTTCTGTCTACTCACACTGCCTGGGGGTGGGGTGGGGGTCTCATCCAGTCAGGGAGATCCACATCTGGTTACAATGTAGAAGGGTGTGAGAAAGATTTTCCTCCTCTGATAACAGCAAAGGGGGAAAAAAAAGATAAACTAAAGTTACAGGTTTTTAAAATAAAACTTCAAAAAAAATGTGGACTCAAATTCCAGAGGGACATGAAATCATCATAGGTGAGCCAAGGGTCACAAAATTTTTTTTCTAGAAATAAGTGCAGGCACAAAAGCAATGAATTTATCACAATGAAAAGTACCTGAATAGTGGTTTCCTTTCTGGCTGAAAGGGTTTGTCTGAAAGGAAACACATGGGGTAATAGATATGTTCTGTGCTGTGATCTGGGTGATGGCTATACTAATGTATACATCTGTCCCATCTCATTGTATATTGAACTGTATTTCTGAGATCCATGTGTTGCATTTCACAGTTGAGAGGAAAAGGATAAGGGAGGGGTGGGAACGGGGACACAGTGGATACTTGAAACAAAGCAGAATAATGCTGGTGGTTAGTGAAGCTTGGTGCTGACTGTTTAAGGATTTGACACACTGTTTTTTATACTTGTCTGATTAAAACTTTCCATGATGAAAAGCATTTTTTAAAATGTCATATTATGTCACAATGATGTGGTCACTCACCTAGAGCCAGACATTCTGGAGTGTGAGGTCAAGTGGACCTCAGGAAGCATCACTATGAACAAAGCTAGTAGAGGTGATGGAATTCCAGTGGAGCTATTTCAAATTCTAAAAGATGATGCTGTGAAAGTGCTGCACTCAATATGCCGGCAAATTTGGACAACTCAGCATTGGCCATAGAACTGGAAAAGGTCAGCTTTCATTCCAATCCCTAAGACAGGCAATGGCAAAGAATGTTCAAACCACTGCACAATTGCACTCATCTCACAGGCAAGTAAAGTAATATTCAAAATTCTCCAAGCCAGGATGCAGCAATAAGTGAACTGTGAACTTCCAGGTGTTCAAGCCAGATTTAGAAAAGGCAGAGGAATCAGAGATCAAATTGCCAACATCTGTTGGATCATCAAAAAAGCAAGAGAGTTCCAGAAAAACATCTATTTCTGCTTTATTGACTATGCCAAAGCCTTTGACTCTGTGGATAACGATAAACTAGAAAATTCTAAAAGAGATTGGAACACCAAACTACATGACCTGTCTCTTGAGAAATCTGTATGCAGGTCAAGAAGCAACAGATAGAACTGGACATGGAACAACAGACTGGTTCCAAATCAGCAAAAGAGTATGTCAAGGTTGTATACTGTCACCCTGCTTGTTTAACTTCTATGCAGAGTACATCATGAGAAACGCTGGGCTGGATGAAGCACAGGCTGGAATCAAGATTGCTGGGAGAAGTATCAATAACCTCATATATACAGATGACACTATTAAGAAAAACTAAAGAGCCTCTTGCTGAAAGTGAAAGAGGAGAGTGAAAAAGTTGGCTTAAAGCTCAACATTCAGAAAACTAAGATCATGGCATCTGGTCCTGTCACTTCATGGCAAATAGTGGGGAAACAGTGTCAGACTTTATTTTGGGGGCTCCAAAATCACTGCGATGGTGACTGCAGCCACGAAATTAAAAGACACTTGCTCCTTGGAAAGAAGGTTATGACCAACTTAGACAGCATATTAAAAAGCAGAGACATTACTTTGCCAACAAAGGTCCATCTAGTCAAGGCTATGGTTTTTCCAGTAGTCATGTATGGATGTGAGAGTTGGACTATAAAGAAAGCTGAGCACTGAAGAATCAATGTTTTTGAACTATGGTGTTGGACAAAACTCTTGTGAGTCTGTTGGACTGCAAGGAGATCCAACCAGTCCATCCTAAAGGAGATCAGTCCTGAATGTTCATTGGAAGGACTGATGTTGGAGCTGAAACTCCAATACTTTGGCCACCTTATGTAAAGAGTTGACTCATTTGAAAAGATGCTGATGCTGGGAAATATTGAAGGCAGGAGGAGATGGGGATGACAGAGGATGAGATGGTTGGATGGCATCAGGACTCAATGGAGATGAATTTGAGTAGATTCCAGGGGTTGGTGATGAACAGGGAAGGCTGGCGTGCTGCAGTCTACGGAGTCACAAAGAGTCGGACTCAACTGAGTGGCTGAACTGAACTGAATGTCTCACCTCCCTTTGAAACCCTCCAAAGTCTTCTCTCTATCTCACTAAGGGTAAAAATAGTCCTTACAATGGCTTATAAATCTCTACACATCTCTGCAAGAACATGCCTCCCTTGTCACCTCTCTTTAGCTCGACCCCTTATTAATCTCTCTCACCCCACTATAGCTACTTACTATAGCCACTCCTGGAAATTAAAATTTTTGAAGATGCCAGGCATGTACTCACAGTTACCTCTCTATATTGATTATTCCCTCTGCCTGTTGCTCCCTTTCCCCACATGTAACCCTGGCCGATTCCCTCCTCTTCTTGCCTTCAATCTTTCCCAGCATCAGGGTCTTTTCCAGTGAGTCGGCTCTTCCCATCAGGCGGCCAAAGGATTGGAGCTTCCACTTCAGTGTCAGTCTTGCCAGTGAATATTCAGGGTTGATTTCTGTTATGAAAGTGAAAGTTGCTCAGTAAGTTGGACTGTATTCTGCAAGCCAGAATACTGGAGTGGGTACCCTATTCCTTCTCCAATCAGTCTTCCTGACCCAAAAATCAAACATGGGTCTCTTGCGTTGCAGGCGGATTCTTTACCAACTGAGCTATGAGGGAACTGGTTTAATCTCTTTCCTGTCCAAGGGATTCTCAACAGTTCTCTCCAGCACCACAGTTCAAGAGCATCAGTTCTTTGACACTCAGCCTTCTTTATGGTCCAACTGTCACATCCATACATTACTACTGGAAAAATCATAGCCTTAGCTATATAGACCTTTGTTTGCAAAGTGATGTCTCTGCCTTTTAATATGCTGTCTGGGTTTGTCATAGCTTTTCTTCCAAGGAGCAAGTGTCTTTTAATTTTGTGGCCGCATTCACCGTCCACAGTGATTTTTGGAGCTGAAGAAAATAAAATCTGTCACTGTTTCCGTTTTTCCCCATCTATTTTCCATGAAATGATGGGACCAGCTGCCATGACCTTTTTTTTAAAATGTTGAGCTTTAAGGCAGCTTTGAAACTCACTTTCTCAATTAAACCTACCTTAGTATCTATATTTTAAAGTGCAAAACCAACCTTTCCCTCCCTTTCACTTTTTTCCAAAGTATTTGTCACCTTTTAATGCACATATTTATTATTTTTATTTTTTCTCTCTGCCTCCTCTTGATTGTAAGTTCCGTGGAGTAGGGTGAAGCAAGAGAGAAATCTATGACCTTTTTTTTTTTTACCTATCATTTCTCAATTACCTAGAACAATACATCACACATAATTGGTGTTTCAGAAATATTTGGTGAATGAATAAATAATTTTTCAACCTTATTTTGTGAAATTTTCTTCCATGATGAGCAATGAAAGTTTCTTACCCTCCATTTTTGGAGAGCTTACAAAGGGTGGTTCCTCCAGCCTCAAGATTTGTGGCCACAATTTGGACCATCCTCCTGAGAGCCTATTATTGCAATACGGTCAATTCTGACATTTATTTAACTTTTCTTTGTTAATTAGGCATTGACAGATGTTACAGAAATATTATAAAATATCAAGCATACAGATATCTTCATGACAGAAAAAATATAAAGAATTTTTAAATAGTTATGCTTTTTTTTCTCATCTTGTATATTAGCCAAGTTTCTTTAGAGAAACAGAACCAACAGATGTGTGTATCTCTAACTCTATCTATCATCTATCAATCATCTATTGAGGGACTTATTTTAAGGAACTAGCTCATGCCATTGTAGAGACTTAGTTAAGTCCAAAATATATAGAGTAGACCAGCAGACTGGAGACTTGGGGAAGACTTGCAGTCTGAGTCAGTTTAATTCTTAGGTCAGCCAGAAGAATCTAGAGGGGTCAAGGAAAATTTCTTCCTCCCCAACAGTGGCATAAACTTTCCAAACTTTAATCGGTTTCTCTACTGCCAGACACTCCCAGTGATAGTTTAACAGGGACCACCTCTTTTCCTCAGAGAAGTAAAAGTTTTCATTTATTTATCCCTGTTGCTCTTTTTCCCTTCTCTCTCTTTTTCATGGTCTCAATCTCTTCTGGCTTCTTGCTCTCTCTGGTTCTTACTCTGACTATTGATAATTTGTTTTTGTTCATATTTGCTCATTTACATATCACCTTTTCTCTTCCCAAGACCCAATTTCTTTGCTTGCCCTTCAAATATACAAGGTATACTGTGTCTGACCAGCCTCAACCTTCAATATCCTCACTATAGCTGACTTTCTATGTTCTTTGTCTCTGAATTCAGAGTTCCTAGGAAGCACTCAAACTGGTTCAACCTGGTCATGTTTTACAATTGTATTATTATTGTTCAGTTGCTCAGTCATGTCCAACCCCATGGACTGCAGCACACTAGGCTTCCCAATCCTTCATCATCTCCTGGAGTTTTCTCAAACTCATGTCTATTGAGGCAGTGATGTTATCTCACCATTTCATCCTCTGTCTCCCCTTTCTCCTGCTTTCAATCTTTCCCAACATCAGGGAAAGATTTGGCTCTTCACAAGTGGCCAAAGTGTTGGAGCTTCAGCTTCAGCACCAGTCCTTCCGATGAATACTTGGACAAATTGTTCATATGTCTTAGGCCAAAAGGATGGGTGACGTGCAGCCTACTGTCTGCTTGATGGGGCTTTGGATGTAGTCTGAGGCAAGACTGGGACAGATTGTTAAGAGCATTTCTGCAGAAAGAGAAACTGTTAGGTTGAGAAATATCTACTAATAAGGACATACTGAGTTTAACATGGGGAACTCTACTCAGTACTCTGTAATGGCCTATATGGGAATAGAATCTAAAAAAGAATGGATATGTGCTTATGTATAACTGATTCACTTTGATGTATATCTAAAACTAACTCAATGTTATAAATCAACTCCACATCAATAAACATTAATTTTAAAAAGTTGAATATTAAAGAAATAAAGTTTGTGTTGTTAAAATTAGACAGAGAAAACCTGATTCCAGCCCTTCCTGCCGCCTGACTTGCCTGACTGAGGCTGCTTCCTCATCTGCAGGCTTCCCTTGTGGCTCAGCTAGTAAAGAATCTGCCTGCAATGATGGAGATCTAGTTTCGATCCCTGGGTTGGGAAGAGCCTCTGGAGAAAGGAAAGGCTACCCACTCCAGTATTCTGGCTTGGAGAATTTCATGGACTGTATAGTCCATGGGATCATAAAGAGTCGGACACGACTGAGTGACTTGCACTTTCCTCATCTGTATAATATACATTGGTGTGAGGCCTGAATGAGAGAATGTATGCAAAACCCTTAACGGAAAGCCAGGCACAGAGGAAATACTACCGTGCCTCCCAGGAATTTCAATTTCACATTTGCTTCACAAATAAACAAAATCATTCTTTTCTATAACACTCATTTGTCACTTTTTCTTGGGTTATAAATAAAATCTTTTTATTGTTGCTTAAAAAATGAGTATCTATTAAAGTACTTTTGACTTTGCTAAAGGGTTTAAGAATTTAATACAGCACTTAACATACAATAAGTCTTCTACATAAGAATGAGTTCCATTCTGAGAGTGCATTCACAAGTCTAATTTGTTTGTAAGTTCAATAAATTTATTCTAGGTACCCAACTAACACAATTGGCTATATAGTCCTGTACTCTAATAGGTTAGTAGGTTTATAATACTTTTTACACATATAATACAAAAAAAAAGTAAAGGAAACATTTTTAATCTAGCAGTACACAGTTCTTTGGAAAGTCCAGTAGTACAGTACAATAGCTGGCATACCTGGGCTGGCATCTAGTGAACAGACAAGAAGAGTTACTGACTGGAAGAGGGATAAGAGGTGGGAGTCAATAGAGCTGAAAGATCATCGGAAATAGGAGACAGAGGGCAAGCTGCAATCTCACTCACACCCAACACTGATGGAACGCACTTTCACATTTTTGCCAAGTTGCTTCAGTTGTGTCCAACTCTTTGCAACCCCATGGACTGTAGACCACCACGTCTCTCAGTACAATAGCTGGCATACCTGGGCTGGCATCTAGTGAACAGACAAGAAGAGTTACTGACTGGAAGAGGGATAAGAGGTGGGAGTCAATAGAGCTGAAAGATCATCGGAAATAGGAGACAGAGGGCAAGCTGCAATCTCACTCACACCCAACACTGATGGAACGCACTTTCACATTTTTGCCAAGTTGCTTCAGTTGTGTCCAACTCTTTGCAACCCCATGGACTGTAGACCACCACGTCCCTCCGTCCATGGGGTTGTCCAGGCATGAAATCTGGAGTGGGTTGCCATTTACTTCTCCATTCACATCTTTAAAAGTTCACAACTTTTTAAGTAAAATTGTTCACAATTTTTAAAGTAAAAAAGTTCACAATTTTACAAAAAATACCTGGGTGTAGGTTACTTACTGTAAAGTTAGAGCACATTCAATTTAAAAAATCAGGAAAATAAGATATTTTTAATAAAAAACATGTATAAAGATGGGCACAAGTATGTGCATGACAAATACTCCATAAATAATAGTTTCCATTTTCCCATTAATGTGGTACTTAAAATTATTTTTGTTGTATTCGGCCTTACATCACTTCTTTACCTATTCTCATAGACTTGACTACTATCAAAAAAGACAAAACAATAACAACAGAAATGTTTTTGTAATAATTTTAAGTACCACATTAATGGGAAAATGAAAACTATTATTTATGGAGTATTTGTCATGCACATACTTGTGCCCATCTTTATATATATTTTTTATTAAAAGTATCCTATTTTCCTGATTTTTTTAATTGAATGTGCTCTAACTTTACCAAGATCTTTGATCTCAGTTTTAAGGTCTGATGGTCAGAAAGGCAAAGAACATCTTTTGCATATAAATGTATCATTTTAAAGAAGAATCATAATTTATATTATATTTCTAGTTACTCCTTTTATTGATGTCTAGAATATATTTATTTGACTTTTGGTCTACCATGTATAAGGCACAATGCAAAGGCTTTTCCGTGTATGGTCTTATTAAATTCTACCCTGAAAAACTGTGAGCTAATGTGAAGATTAAAGAAATTTAATAACTGTCTGACATTATATAATTAGAAAGGATTAAGGTAAAAATTAAACCCAAGTCTTTTGACTTCAAGGGCTTAGGTCTCCATTAATAAACTTTATTGCTTCTTAGGTACTTTGTTAAGTGGCATTGCTTTAAACACCTAGGGTTTCTTAGTTTACTACTAAACATTTTGAGTGTGTGTGCCAGAAAATAAGGTAGTGATTAATTATAGGGGAGTCAGTACAAAAGGACACAGGAGCTGGTTTTCAGTGGCCAAATCTGAGAAAATTTGAGCATCAAAGAAAATAATGATAGTAAAGATTACAAGCCATTGAGTAAAATAAGAATTATTTTAGTGAGTCAATGGTAATACAATTAATGAGTAAATAATAGAGAAAGAAGGAAAAATTTTTTTAGATTAGAAAGCCAACTAATACATGTGAAAAGAATGGCAAAATTAGAAAAGTACCATTGACAGTCATCAGAAAACTTATATCTTTAGGCAAGAATTATCAATAGACACTAACACTAGTGGGAGATGGGACTTCACTGGTGGTCCAGCAGTTAAGAATCAGCCTTGAAATGCAGGGGACATAGGTTTAATCCATGGTCAGGTCACTAAGGCCCCCACATGCGGCAGAGCCCACATTCTGCAGAATCCGTGTGCCGTGATGAACATCCAGGGTGCTGCCACTAGGATCTGATGCAGCCAAACAAATAAATAAGTACAAAAAAACCCCCCAAAAAACAAAAAAAAAAACTAGTGGGAGAAAGTTCAGGGAATAATAGAATGTTTACACTGTCTTAACATATTTCCTTCAAATTACTTCTCAATTACAAAGAGAAAGATGATAACTTGGAAATGGATGAAACTGGCAAATATCTTCTTATCCAAGTGATGAAGATAAATTACACTGTAGTGAAACAAATTGATATCACACACCTGTTGATAGATGCACTGAGAACACAGCATCACTTCTGTGGTGCTCCTGTCAAACATGTAAACTGAATCTAATTGTGAGTAAACATGGATACATTTAAACAGAGAATTTCCACAAAATAATGGGCCTGCTGCTGCTGCTGCTAAGTCACTTCAGTCATGTTCAACTCTGTGCAACCCCATAGACGGAAGCCCACCAGGCTCCCCTGTCCCTGGGATTCTCCAGGCAAGAACACTGGAGTGGAAGTGGGTTGCCATTTCCTTCTCCAATGCATGAAAGTGAAAAGTGAAAGGGAAGTCGCTCAGTCGTGTCCGAATCTTAGCGACCCCATGGACTGCAGCCCACCAGGCTCCTCCATCCATGGGATTTTCCAGGCAAGAGTACTGGAGTGGGGTGCCATTGCCTTCTCCAATAATGGGCCTATTATCTTTTAAAGGTGTCAAATGTCATAAAAGAGAAAGACGAGACATGACATTGGAATGGAATATTTGAGCTGGAATTTTTTATCCTATAACGGATAAGTTTGGGACTGTGCTGTGCTTAGAAGCTCAGTCATGTCCCACTCTTTGCAACCCCAGGGACTGTAGTCCACCAGGCTCCTCTGTCCATGTAAATTCTCCAGGCAAGGATACTGGATTGGTTTGCCGTGCCCTCATCTAGGGGATCTTCTCAACCCAAGGATCGAACCCAAGTCTCCTACATTGCAGGCTGATTCTTTATCATCTGAGTCACCACAGAAGCTCAAGAATACTGGAGTGGGTAGCCTATCCCTTCAACAGGGGAACGTTCTGACGCAGGAAGAGAACCAGGGTCTCTTGCATTGCAGGCAGAATCTTTACCAGTTGAGCTACCAGGGAAAAATTGATAAAATTTCAGTAGGTCAGTAAAGTAAGTAATAATATGGAATAAAGATTAATTTCTTGATTTATATAATTTTTCTGGTTAAATGGAGAAGGAAATGGAAACCCACTCCAATGCTAGTATTCTTTCCTGGGAAATCCCATGGACAGAGGAGCCTGGTGGGCTACAGTCCATGGGATCACAAAGAATTGAACATGGTTTAGGGACTAAATATCAACTGCAGCTTTCTGACTGGATTTTTTTTTTTCTTTAGGAAACACACTGACATATCTAAAAAGTGATAGAACATATGTTTGACACTTTTTCTTAAATCATTCAAAAAAAATAATTTAATGTAGATAGTGTGAGAACACAGGCAAATGACTTACCATTTGGAATATCTGGGTGAGTTATTCAATTTGTTCTTGAAACTTCTCTGTTTGTGTGAGCTTATATTAAAATAAAAAACAACAAAAAAATTGTTATGGAGAGATAAATCTATTTTATACTCATATATATATTCAGTTATTTTCTAGAGTATCAACCTAACACTGAGACTTCAATTTAAAAAACATTTAAATTTTAATGTGGATTTTCTATTTTAATACCAAACCTTCTCTCCAGAGCTGTTTCATCAGTTTACATTTCCAACGGTATTTCCATACTCTGTAACTTTGTCCAAACCTGATACCATTACACTTATATGTTTGCCACTCTTTTAATTATGAAATTATTTTGATTTGCACTTCTCTGAACAATCTTATATTTCAACATATTCTCATATGTTTTTAGACATTTGAATTTTTGCTTCCATGAATTTTCTGTTCATATCTTTTGCCCATTCTTTTTTTTTTTCTTCTTTTTACAGGGTTATCGTTACCACCTTTCTAAATTCCATATATATGTGTCAGTATACTGTATTGGTGTTTTTCTTTCTGGCTTACTTCACTCTGTATAATCGGCTCCCGTTTCATCCACCTCATTAGAACTGACTCAAATGTATTCTTTTTAATATCTGAGTAATACTCCATTGTGTATATGTACCACTGCTTTCTTATCCATTCATCTGCTGACGGACATCTAGGTTGCTTCCATATCCTGGCTATTATAAACAGTACTGCGATGAACATTGGGGTACACGTGTCTCTTTCAATTCTGATTTCCTCGGTGTGTATGCCAAACAGTGGGATTGCTGGGTCATAAGGCAGTTCTATTTGCAGTTTTTTAAGGAATCTCCACACTGTTCTCCATAGTGGCTGTACTAGTTTGCATTCCCACCAACAGTGTAAGAGGGTTCCCTTTTCTCCACACCCTCTCCAGAATTTATTGCTTGCAGACTTTTGGATTGCAGCCATTCTGACTGGTGTGAAATAGTACCTCATTGCGGTCTTGATTTGCATTTCTCTGTTAATGAGTGATGTTGAGCATCTTTTCATGTGTTTGTTAGCCATCTGTATGTCTTCTTTGGAGAAATGTCTACTTAGTTCTTTGGCCCATTTTTTGATTGGGTCGTTTATTTTTCTGGAATTGAGTTGCAGGATTTGCTTGTATATTTTTGAAATTAGTTGTTTGTCAGTTGCTTCATTTGCTATTATTTTCTCCCATTCCGAAGGCTATCTTTTCACCTTGCTTATAGTTTCCTTTGTTGTGCAGAAACTTTTAATTTTAAATATTCTTAATATTTTCATTTTTGTTTTCTTATTGTTGTCTCACATCATTCACTCAGTCATGTCTGACTCTTTGTGACTCCACTGACCACAGCATGCCAGGCTTCCCTGTCCATCACCAACTCCAGGAACTTGCTCAAACTCATGTCCATTGAGTCAGTGATGCCATTCAACTGTCTCATCCTCCGTTGTCCCCTTTTCCTCCTGCCTTCAATCTTTCCCAGCATCAGAGTCTCTTCCAATGAGCCAATTCTTCACATCAGGTGGCCAAAGTATTAGAATTTTAGCTTCAGCGTCAGTCCTTCCAATGAATATTCAGGACTGATTTCCTTTAGGATTGACTGTTTGGATCTCTTTGCAGTCCAAGGGACTCTCAAGAGCTTTCTCCAACACCACATTTCAAAAGCATCAATTCTTCCATGCTCAGCTTTCTTTATAGTCCAACTCTCATATCCATGCATGACTACTGGAAAGACCGTAGCTTTGACTAGACTCACCTTTGTTGCCAGGGTAATATCTCTGCTTTTTAATATACTATCTAGGTTTAATATACTATCTAGTTTTTCTTCCAAGGAGCAAGTGTCTTTTAATTTCATGGCTGCAGTCACCATCTGCAGTGATTTTGGAGCCCCCCAAAAGTAATGTC
The DNA here is from genome assembly GCA_006408675.1 of Madoqua kirkii. Classification (NCBI taxonomy): domain Eukaryota; kingdom Metazoa; phylum Chordata; class Mammalia; order Artiodactyla; family Bovidae; genus Madoqua; species Madoqua kirkii. The sequence goes on from SJYC01119747.1 coordinate 28,261, forward strand.
TGTCAGTTTCCTTTATTTTCCCTTCTATTAGCCATGAAACAATGGGACTGGATGCCAAGATTTTAGTTTTTTGAATGTTGGGGCTTTTAAGCCAGCCTTTTCACTCTCCTCTTTCACTTTCCTCAAGAGACTCTTTAGTTCCTCTTTACTTTCTACCATAGGGTGGTATCATCTGCGTATCTGAGGTTATTGATATTTCTCCCAGCAATCTTGATTTCAGCTTGTGCTTTATCCAGCCCAGCATTTCACATGATGTACTCTGCATATAAGTTAAATAAGCAGGGTGACATTATACAGTCTTCACATACTCCTTTCCCAATTTGGAACCATTCCATTGTTCCATGTCTAGTCCTAATTGTTGCCTCTTGACCTGCATACAGATTTCTCAGGAGACAGATTTCTCAGATGGTCTAGTATTCCCGTCTCTTTTTTCCCACAGTTTGTTATGATCCACACAGTCAAAGGCTTTGGTGTAATCAATAAAGCAGAAGTAGATTTTTTTCTGGAGTTCTCTTGCTTTTTTGGTGATCCAACATATGTTAGCAATTTGATCTCTGGTTCCTCTGACTTTTCTAAATCCAGTTTGAACATCTGAAGTTTGTAGTTGACGTATTGTTGAAAACTGGCTTGGAGAATTTTGATGTCTATTTCTTTATATATTGTATTTTTAATGCAAATAGCTATTTTTAAATATGTACATGTTTGTCTAAAAACTTTTGCCTTTGAGGGTCAGAATAAGGGTGGATAGGCTGAAAATGGGTTTCCCTGGGGGCTCAGAGGGTAAAGAATTCACCTGCAATGCAGGAGACCCAAGTTGAATCCCTGGGTCAGGAAGATGCTGTGGAGAAGGGAATGGCTATCCACTCCAGTATTCTTGCCTGGAGAATCCCATGGATAGAAGAGCCTGGCAGGTTGTAGTCAGTGGGGTACAAAGAGTCAGCTAGGACTGAGTGACTAATACTCACTTTCACAGGCTGAAAATATCAATGAAAGCTCACCAGTCTGGAGTCATGTGCTGAATGGATGCTTGGGAGAACTTGAGTTATTGCCATGTCTTCTCTGCAGCTCATTTCAACAGTAGGGCTCCTCAGTAAATTTTTGTTTGTTTGTTATCATCAAAGCTTCTTATTCCCTGATTCTAAATTTTGTGGTAAATAGGCTCAAAATTATCAATTCTAAAAATCCAATAGAATAATTCATTTCTAATTCAATCCTTTGTCTCCTGGAAGACATGTTTAAATAGTGCTCCTAGCAGTTTGAGATTTGCTTTGGAATTTTGTTTTAAAGTATATTGTCCCCTCTTCTCACATCTTCATGAAGCTTAGTACAGAAAACTGGTTTAAGAGTGGTGATTTGGCTACTATGGATTTAAAAGGACATAAAAACCTAACACAGTGGTTTTGAAATACAAGCCAGTTGATCTTCATTTTTCATAAAAGATGTAAATATAATTTATAAAATTTGATGTCCACAAGCTGAATGAAGATTTGCAGAGGACAGTAATGAGCACCTTCAACATCGTACATCTAAATTAAATATGACATTAATGGAAGCCACTTAATGCAGATCAGCTCTGCTCTGATGGCCGTTTTAATTGGATTGCTGCTGCTGTGAATGGAAAAGCTGCTGACAGTGTTAGAAAAACTGGGTTACAGTACAGTACCACCTATGAAGATGTTCAATTTGAATTTGTATGTATAATCAGTCAAATCCACTCATCACGTCCCTCTTTTAGAAGTACAATTTGATTCAGTGCTTGGCCAAACACACAGTGGCTCATTGTCAGTTCTATGCCTTATGTTTTGAGCACAAAAGTCTTTTTCCTGACCCAAACTTCATATCTTCCTGCTTGCTGTAGCTTCTGGTTACATCACGTAATTACTAATGTAATTTCATCCTAGAATGAGGCTTTCTACTGTTGAATACCAGTATTAAATGAGAACAGAGTTAAACACAAAATTTTAAAAAGATGACATTCATGCCCAAAGCAGAAATGACTGTAATAAGCTTTTTCTGATAAAACACTTGTCCTATATAGATTGTATTTCTTTCCTTTAAATTTTTTAAAAATTATTTTTCAGTTTTATTGAGATAAATTGATGTATAGTATTGTAATAGTTTAAGATATATACATATTATGAAATGATTGAAACAGTAAAGTTAATTAACAGATCCATTATCTCACATCATTACTTTTTTTTTTTTTTCTTTTGGTGAGAAAAGTTAAGATTGACTCCTTTAGCAACTTTCAAGTATATGATACAGGATTGTTAACTTTAGTCTCCATGCTGCATATAGATCCCCAGAATTCATTCATCTTATAGCAGGGGGTTGTACCTTTGAACAATATCTCCCTATTTTCTACCCTCCCTCCAGCCCTTGGCTAGCACTATCTTTTCCCTATTCCTATAAGTTTGGATATTTTAGATTTCATGTAGCATAAAGCTCTCAAGGTCCATTCCTTTCGATAAATAGTAGAATTTCCTTCTTTTATGCCTGAATAATACTCCATTGTACATATATATATACACCATATCTTCTTTATCCATTCACCCACTGATGGGCTTTTAGGTTGCTCTCGTGTCTTGGCTATTATGAATACACTGCAGTGAACATGGAAGTGTGGTTATCTCTTCAAGAAAGTGACTTTATTTCCTTTATATATAGCCAGAAATAAAACAGTTAGATCATATGGTAATTCTAAGTTTAATTTTTTGAGGAAACTTCGTACTGTTTTCCATAGTGGTTATACCAATTTACATTCTTACTAACAGTGCAAAAGAATTTTCTTTTCTCCACATCCTTGCCAACATTTGTTGTCTTTTTCTGTTGATGGCCATTCTAACAATGTGAGGAAGTATTGTAGTTTGGATTGGATTTCCTTGGTGATTGCTGGTTTTTTTACACATTTTTTCATATATCCATATGTCCATATATCATATTGGACATTTGTATGTCTTCTTGGAAAAAAGCTGGTTCATGTCCTCTGTTCATTTTTCAACTGGGTTTGGAGGATTTTGCTACTGAGTGATATGAGTTCATTACATACTGCAGATAATAGCCCCTTATCAGATCTACAGTTTTCAAATCTTTTCTCTAATTCTTTGGTTGCATCTTCATTGTATTCACCATTTCTTTTGCTGTGCAAGTTTTTAGATTGATGTTGTTTTACTTATTTATTTCTGCTTTGTTGTTTATTATATCCAAAAATTCATTGCAAAGACCAATGACAAGTAGCTTTCCCTTTGTTTTCTTCCAGGAGTTCTATAGTTTTCAGGTCTTACACTTGTTTTTAATCCATTTTGAGATAAATTTTGTGAGTAGTATAAGACTTCAATTTCATTTTTTGCATATCCAGTTTTCCCTTTGAGTATTCTTAGGTCTCTTTCTCAAAAATTAGTTGACCATTTATCTGAGACTTTATTTCAGAGTTCTCTATTCTATTCTGTTGGTCTATGTGTCTGTATTTAAGAACCCACTTGCCAGTTCAGGAGATGAAAAAGACACAGGTTTGATCCCTTAGTCAGGAAGATATCCTGGAGAAGGAAATGGTGATCTACTGTGGTGTTCTTGCCTGGAGAATCCCATGGACAGAGGAGCCTGGCAGGCTACAGTCCATAGAGTCACAAAGAGTTGGACATGACTGAAGTGATTTAGCATGCAGCACGCATGCAGTTTTGACTATTATAGCTTTGTATAAGAAAATCAGAATATTGATGCTCAAACTTTATTCTTACTCAAGATTGTTTTGGCTATTTGGGATTATTTGTGGTCTATCATATATCATGTGGTCTATCACGTGGTCCATGAAATTTAAAGATGCTTGCTCCTTGGAAGGAAAAGTTATGACCAACCTAGACAGCATAATAAAAAGCAGAGACATTACTTCGTCAACAAAGGTCCGTCTAGTCAAGGTTATGGTTTTTCCAGTGGTCATGTATGGGTGTGAGAGTTGGGCTATAAAGAAAGCTGAGCACCAAAGACTTGATGCTTATGAACTGTGTTGGAGAAGACTCTTGAGAGTCCCTTGGATTGCAAGGAGATCCAACCAATACATCCTAAAGGAGATCAGTCTTGGGTGTTCATTGAAAGGAGTGATGTTGAAGCTGAAATTCCAATACTTTGGCCACCTGATGAGAAGAGCTGACTCATTTGAAAAGACCCTGATGCTGGGAAAGATTGAGGGCAGGAGGAGAAGGGGACAACAGAGGATTAGCTGGTTGGATGGCATCAACAACTCGATGGACATGGGTTTGGGTGGACTCCAGGAGTTGGTGATGGACAGGGAGGCCTGGCATGCTGCAGTTCATGGGGTCATAAAGAGTTGGACAAGACTGAGCAACTGAACTGAACTGAACTGAACTGTGGTCTATATTCATTTTAGAATTACTTGCTCTATGAAAAATGCCATTGGGATTTTGAAGAACTTCTTTTTAGGATTTTTTCTAAGGAATCTCTTGTGGTAATAAATTGCCTTGGCTTTTGTTTGTTGTTGTTGTTTAGTTTCTAAGTCTTGTCTGATTCTTTTGGGACACGATGGACTGTAGCCAGCCAGATTTTTTTTCCCACAGGATTTCCCAGATTGCTCTATGAAAAATGCCATTGGGATTTTGAAGAACTTCTTTTTAGGATTTTTCTAAGGAATCTCTTGTGGTAATAAATTGCCTTGGCTTTTGTTTGTTGTTGTTGTTTAGTTTCTAAGTCTTGTCTGATTCTTTTGGGACACGATGGACTGTAGCCAGCCAGATTTTTTTTCCCACAGGATTTCCCAGGCAAGCACACGGGAGGGAGTTGCCATTTCCTTCTCCAGGGATTGAACCTGCATCTTTTGCATTGACAGCCAGATTCTTTACTGCTGAACCACCAGGGAAGTCGCAGCTTTTGTTTGTCTCTCCTTCACTTCTGAAGGGCAGTCTTTCTATATAACTATTCTGGTTTGGCAGTTTTGCTTTTGATACTTTGAATATGTCATTCCACTCTCTCCTGGTCTGAAAGTTTTCTGCAGAGAAACACACAGTCTGATGGAGTTCCCTTGTATAGAATGAGTCGTTTTTTCTCTTGTTGCTCTCAAGATTTTTTGCTTAAGTTTTACTTTTAACATTATAGTGTGCCTTGGAATGATCTTTGGGTTGATCTTGCTTGGAGTTTGATCTTCCTGTACCTGGATATCCGTAATCTCTTCCAAGATTTGGGAAGTTTTCAGCTATTATTATTTTAAATAAACTTCTGTGCTTTTCTTCCTCTCTTCTCCGTCTGGGATTTCTATTACTCAATTTTCTTTTTTTCATTTGATGGTGTCTCATTTACATTTTCTTCACTCTTTTTCATTATTTTTCTTCCTATTCCTCTAACTTGCTAATTTCAAATGCCCTGTCTTTGATTTTGCTGATTCTTTTTTTCTACATGATTCAGTCTGTTGTTAAACTCTCTATTGAATTTTTGGTTGTGTCATTATATTGTTCAACTCCTGGTTTACTTTGGTTCTTTATCATCACTTTTATTTCTTTATTAAACTTATCATTTTGTTCATGAGCTGTTTTCCTGGTTTTGTTTCGTTGACTCTTCAAGTTCTCTTGCAGTTCATTTAGTCTCTTTAAGATGATTATTTTGAATTCTGTGCTAGATTAATTTTAGATTTCCACTTTTGAGGGATCGTTACTAGTGCTTTATGAATATTCATTGGTGGTATTGTATTTGCTTGGTTTCTTGTGGTTTATGTAACCTTGCTTTGGGTCTATACATTTGAAGGAGCAAGTTTCTATTTCAAGTTTAACAGACTAGACTAGTGCCCTGGTGGGCTAGTGGCTAGGATTCAGTGTTTCACTGCCGCAGCTTGGGTTCAGTTCCTGATCAGGGAAGGTATGTTTTGTGGACTAGTGGTAAATAACCTGCCTGCCTGTGCAGAAAACATGAGACACAGGTTTGATCCCTGGGTCTGGAAGATCCCCTGGAGGAGGGCATGGTGTTAACCCACTCCAGTATTCTTGCCTGAAGAATCCCAAGGACAGAGGAGCTTGGTGGGCTATAATCCATAGGATCTCAAAGAATTAGACACGACTGAAGTGACTTAGCATATATGCACACATGACTGGTTTGAGCAGGCAAAGAATTTTTCTTGAGGTTGCCTCTGAAATCACAGTCATGTTTGGTCAGAGCTGGTTATGAGGCTGTTGCAGGATATATATACAGTGTGATTAGCAGTTGATGAACATGTTACCAGGGAGTTGGGTGCTCATGGATCCTGTCTGGTGCCTGGTAGATGGGATGGCCTCCAGGACCTTGTTCAGTGGGCTAGCACTGAGACATGGATTCACTTCAGGGTTCACAGATGGGTTCTCAGATACTGGGCCTATTACGAGGTAGGTGGCCTAAGTGACTCCCACCAAGTTCCTGGGAAGGGTTGCTGCCTGGATGGGCACCTGTGTGGGTGGGAATAATTCTGGACCACAGCTGAGTATGCCTGAATCTAAGCCCCAGGGACACTGTAGGTTCCACAGCTAAGACTGATGTCTGCAAGCATGGCTTTAGAGGCATAGATGGGCGTGCCTCCCACTAGGTTCCTGGATGAGCTAGCCTGGTCCCTTACCATGGCTGGAACCAAGTATTGAGCTCTTTTAGCACCTCCTGAGTTGCAAACATGAGTTTTTCTCTCATGTAGACCATGCTTTCAAAATCAGTTTGAACTCTCCTTTCTAAATCTTTAAAAATAAAGCACCATAAATATACAAAATTATTTCTTTAATTCTAAAGAATAAGAATCAGGACTATTATTTTAATCTAGTTTGCCTCCAAAAGAAGTTGTTGAATTTAATGTCAACTTATAAACTTGTGGCTCTATTCAAGTGGGAGAACTACTAGATTAGATTGTATCCAGTCAGAAATAGTTATTCTAGAGATTTTTGAAAAGCTATTTTCTATTATATCTCCACTTTCTGTATTAAATTATTTTACTGTAAGCTACATGAGTGGTTAAACTCAGCTTACAACTTTTCTTCAATCTAATTATTCTTTAGTATTATTTTAAACTGACTATCCATGAACATTAAACTCTTGTTAAACATTCTTAGGAGGAATATTTAATAATGGAGAAACCTCTACGCACACGTGCACACACACACACACATATGAAACCACTGTATATTTAAATTCTGTTTATATTTCTTTAACATCATATTTCTTTAACACACAAAACCACTGTATATTGAAATTCTGTTTATATTTCTTTAACATCATGCAAATATGCAAATAATTTTCTTTCTTCTTTTTCAGATTATTAATGCAGGCCTCTTTCCTGTTGAAATGACATTCGTAACCAGAAGCCAAAGGCTATTGCTTCCAAAAGCTGCTGCTTTTGATACAACCAAAGGATGTTTAAAAAATTTGATTAATTCAAAAATGAACTAGTCACTGTTTTTCATCCTTTTCCAGAACAGGAAGGTAGCCATGGCAAGGTGAACATGAAAATTCCTAAGTGATCTGGGCTAATACATCAGAAGCCTCAAATAACCTTTTTCTTTTTATATACAAGACTTAAGACAATGCTAGATCATTTATTCTAATGGAGATGCTTCAGAATAAGGGTGTCACTGTTGAAATTGGATCTTTCATTGTCATTTAATTTCCACTTTTAAAGAGACAACCATTACATTTGAAAATAATAATAGAAATAATGTCTGATAATGTCCTATCAGTGCTTCCCCATAGCTCAGCTGGTAAAGAATCCACCTACAATGCAGGATACCCCGTTTCGATTCCTGGGTCAGGAAGATCCTCTGGAGAAAGGATAGGCTACCCACTCCAAAGTCCTATCAAATGCATACACATAATTGAGAAGTGCTGGTTATCTGATTGGAATTTCCTTCCCTGGATCTTAGTTCCCTGATTAGGTATTGTACCTGTGCTCCCTACAAGAGAAGCACAGAGTCTTAACCACTGGATCACCAGAGAAGCTCCTGAAATTCCTTCTTCTAATGGTAGCTACCAAAATGTAAGACAAGGCTTCCCAGGTGGTGCAGTGGTAAAGAATCCCCCTACCATTGCAGGAGATGCAAGAGATGCTGTTTCGATCCCTGGATCAGGAAGATCCCCGGAGGAGGAAATGACACACTCCCATACTCTTGCCTAGAAAATTCCATGGACAAAGGAGCTTGGCAGGCTACAGTCTATGAGGTTGCAAAGAGTCACACACGACTGAGTGACTAAGCATGCACACACACAAAATGTCAAGATGGAAGAGCTGGACAGGTGGTGTGAATACAGAGTCAGTAATGATACTGCATTAGAGACAGAGGATTTTCTATGGAAATCGAGTATCTCAGAAACAGGAGGAGTAACAGATATCTTGGGCCAGTATTGATTTAGGGAAAAAATGTTTACCAGGGATAAATGATATTAATGTTTCCCAAAGTCAGAATCCCTCACCAACAGCACTAACCTCTCTTGGGAAATTATCAGACATGCAAATTCTTGGGCCACATTTGAGACTTACTGAATCTGAAACTCTACAATATAGATGTATTTTAACAAGTCCTTCAGATGATTCTACTGGACTCTCAAGCTTGAAAACCACTGGTCTAGAAGAAGTAATGATTTTCCAAAGAAAGCAACAGGGACTTGATTAGAAGCTGAGTTGGCAAGGAGCTGGCTGAATGTTGGGAAACCAGTCATGCCCAGTGGCAATGCCAAGTGTGCTGATTCTGATGACACAATTTATGGCTGAACACAGGGTTATATTTTATTAGCCATTGTCTGGAACAGTTAAGTTTCCCAGACCTGAAAAAGAAAAACTGCTATACAGATGATACGGGCTTCCCAGGTGACGTTAGCGGTAAAGAATCCGCCTGCCAATACAGGACACTAAGAGACACAAGTTCGATCCTTGGGTTGGGAAGATCTCCTGGAGGAAGGCATGGGAACTTGCTCCAGTATTTTTTCCTGGAGAATCCAATGGACAGAGGAGTCTGGCGGGGTCTTATCCGTAGGGTCACATACAGTTGGAAACCACTGAAGCGATATAGCAGGCACGCACACATACAGATAAGAAACATTTGAGATTTATTTCCAATGAAACTGTGTTACAAATCTGGCCAAGGTACATTGAGACAATTGACATGCACTAAAATTATTTAAAACATTTGCTCTAATTTGGGCAATCTCAGGCATTTACACTAAATTAAGCAAAGTACCTGTCTTAGGAAAAATATGATCTGTGAGCAGGCAACTAAGAGACTCCTGTCAGAGATTATATAACCCTGGAAGTGTCTCTAAAATCAGCCACATAATTAGGAATATTTTATAGGCTTATCATATCACATTGACATAATGAGAGCAAATTAAAAAATGGCTATAGCATAAATGCATACATGCTGCAAGTTCTGCGCACTTATGCAAAATACGAGAAAATTACTAGCTTTCCTATAACTAAGGATTACCACAATTTAAAATTTAAAAGTATTTCATGAATTAAACTAAAATACTGTTTAGCAGATTTTTCCAAGTTATGTGTCTAAAAATTATTTGACTTTACTAGCATTGCATAAATTTTATAATTTAAATAGGAAAGATGTTTTAGTTATGTTTGTTATGAAAATGTGAACTTTTATTCATGCCAGGTATGGATTATTACTATTAAAATTATTCTAAAAAGTTGTCATCAAGTCAAGACATTATAAATTAACATAGAATTCTGTCAGTTTGACTGAAGCTTGTAGGTGATTTTTTCAACATCTTCTGGGTAGGTCGAATATTTATATACCTAAGTAGCTCAGAAATTGTATGTAACTGATTTAAAGGGCAGTGACATTAAGATAGCTATGTATTTAATATTCCCTTTGGGACATTAAGCCCTTTTTCATGATTAACTTACCTCCTGGAGCTCATGCTTTTTGAGGACATAGTCCTTTACTTCTCCTATTATCTCAACTCTGAGACTCTGCCTGATAGGAGCCTTACTGTCTATCTGTCCCTTGAAATAAATCTCTGCTTTCTGTGTGTACCATTCATCAATGGGGTTATTTTGCCATTATATAAAAAATGCTACATTTTGTGTTGGAAATTTTCTATTGTCCATCCTCAATTAATTCTCTACTCTTCTCCAATCTGCTCTGTACTCCAAGGAGCTGATCAGTATAAACTGCATTATCCCAGCTGGCTGCCTTATTCTCTGGCAATGATTTGCATTCAGCCAGTGTGGAGCATGGGCAGGAGAGAAAAATGTGCTGGGAAGATGAATCCTGAGAAATGCCTCCCTATAATCCCTCCCTGATAGGCTGAGACCACTTGGCTGTGTTTTCCACCAAAGGCCTTTTCCTACAGTCATTCTTAGTGAGTTCCACTAACTCTTCCCTGTCTTCCTCTCATTTCTCTTAACCCTGTTAAACAGTCCTCAGTTACTCATGTGAGTGGGCCAACTCTTTCCTTCAGAGAAGGAAACCTTGACTATTGCAATTTTGTTCACAAATATTTGCTGGTATGTAACAACCAAAGAAATAAAACAGTACCAGAACCACCCCATTTCTTTCTTCTATCCTTTCACTGGTTTTCAGAAAGTCAGAGGCATTTGTATCACAGTGACATGTCTAATTCTAGTCTTAGAAAGGCAAAACAAGCACCAGAGTAGAAGTATTAAAATCCTTAAACTTGGTAGGATAAATAAACTGATGTAAGCCATGATGCCTTATGTCTATAGAACACTTTATGGCTTATTAGATGCTCTCACATACATAATCTCACTTTTAAAAAACTACGTCTGGGGAATGATGATACAAGAAAGGCAAAAATTGACTTCATAACTTTGCAGCTTGGGTGCAACATTTTATGTTTTTAGAGAATATCTTGTTCTATATCTATGTATGTAGCCATTTCAATGCACATAAAGCTCATGCATATGAAAGTCTCTTAGTAAGCATTCAATAAATGATGGTTCCTTTCTCTAATCCCATATGCAGTAACTAATTTTGCTGTAGCTGAACGTTATATGAATAACCGCCTGAATTTTAAGAGTTCAAACAAATATTCTATGCTGAAGGAGCTTGCAATGCAGTTGGGAGGTAAATTATATACTATTATTTTTCTACTTATTATTAAATCACCTCAGAACTTAATGGCTTAAAAACAATAAGTGTTTGTTAACTTTACCAATTTCTGTGAGTCTCTAGTTTGAGTCAAAAGCTTGTTGAATCAAATGCAAGTTTATTCATGGGAGTAAAAAAAATGAGAGTGGCTGAATCACATAGCTATCATGTCAACTGCTTCTGAAGATAAAACTAAGTTCATTTTTCCATTTTACTGAATTCTGGTAATGTTTAACATTATTCCTGAATACTAATCTTGATTTTGGCTCCTTGTTTAGATTATTTTAACGTATAGGGGATTGTGTCTGATTTCTATTTTGCCTTTCTCATGGAATCCAGAACTGTGCTCAACACATAATTCAGAATAGATTTACTGAAGAAGTCAATAAGTTGATTGAGGCTTGCTCATTTCCCATCACTCCATTGCCTTATCAATAGGGAAAAAGGTATAACTAATGTCAAAACTGTCACATTAAATAAATGAGCACTTGGTTGTACTTGTCACAGTTATAGGATTCAGGGAAATGTGTTTTCACAATAGGCCCGAGAGTTACCTATGACTGTTGCTAAGGAAACAGAAGGAAGGAAGGCAAGCAGGGTCCTCTGCTGCTTGACTCCCCTGGGGTGGCTTTTTGAACCCTAACATTACTCTATCAGTTGCTTCCAGCTTGGAAGACAATAGGCTTCTTTGGTAACTTAAATATGGTAACAAATACCAAGATTTGCTCTTTATGTCTTATCAATTTTCTATGTTACTAAAGTAGGTGAAATCCACAGTGACTGTGCCGAGGAAATAGCGTAAGAACAATGCAGTGCATGGGGGATAAATAACTCGTTTTGAAGGTCGCTATACTGGATCAGTTGCAAAGAAATGATGTCACTAAATACAGAGAATTTCTTGAGGGGAACTTGGAAATAAAGGAGAAAACTTTGTGTAAAGACAGCCACTGGCTATATTTCAGAGCGTGATTTCTAACCAAGAGCAGGCCAAATTATTTTCAGAAGTATTCATGGGGGCCAATAAAGGTTTATGACAACTTTATATAATGAAGACTTAAAATTTTATTATGCAGTTTGAAATCACCACCATGCCCTGTAAAGTTAAATCTAGCACTTGAAGAAAGGCAGGAACAAAATCCTAGGAATTTTGCTCATAGAATCTTAACTGTAAACAGATTAGGAAGATCCTGCAAGCACTCTGGAAATATGCTCTTACTATGACCTAGGAACTCCTTATGAGATGAAATTTAGCAAATTCTGATGCTGAAGTTTGGTGTTCTGTTAAGAAAAATATGTGTCTCTGTGTGTATACACACACACACAATGGAATTTTATTTAGCCATGAGGAAAGAGGATAACCTACTGCCATTTGTGGAACCTCATGGGGTCGCACAGAGTTGGACATGACTGAAGCGACTTAGCAGCAGCAGCAGCAGCAGCAAACACATTATGCTAAATGACACAAGTCAGAGAAAGGCAAGTACTGTGTGATATCACTCAAGTGTGGAATCTAAAAAGTTAAACTTACAAAACCAAAGAGTAATATGGTGGATACAAGGGGATGTGGGACACAGGAATAAGATTGATGTTTCTCAAAAAACTAGAAAATAAACAGTAAACATTTAAAGCACAGTATAATGAATACAGAAAACAATATTGTACTATAATCACCAAACTTGGTGGTTAGTGGTTTAGTCACTAAGTCATGTCCAACTCCTGCAAACTCATGGACTGAACATTATGCTAAATGACACAAGTCAGAGAAAGGCAAGTACTGTGTGATATCACTCAAGTGTGGAATCTAAAAAGTTAAACTTACAAAACCAAAGAGTAATATGGTGGATACAAGGGGATGTGGGACACAGGAATAAGATTGATGTTTCTCAAAAAACTAGAAAATAAACAGTAAACATTTAAAGCACAGTATAATGAATACAGAAAACAATATTGTACTATAATCACCAAACTTGGTGGTTAGTGGTTTAGTCACTAAGTCATGTCCAACTCCTGCAAACTCATGGACTGTAGCCTGCCAGTCTTCTCTGTCCATGAGATTCTCCAGGCAAGAATAGTGGAGTGGGTTGCCATTTTCCTTCTTCTACTTGCTAAGAGACTAAAACTTAATTAGCTCATCCACTAAAAAGAAGGAATAATTACATAATATGATAAATGTGCTAAATATTGCTACATGATAATGTATACATATATCAAATTAGCATGTCATATACCTTAATTTTACAAAATGCTGTATGTCAGATATATTAAATTTTTTAATTGAATTTTTTAAGTTTCAATTTTAAAAAGTGAATTTTGTCTCTTTATATACAGACAAAAGATTGTTCCTTCACATTTTACCCACTGGCCATAGTTAAAAGCATTAGGGCCATGAAAAAGCAAGTTATTTTTTTTTAGATGAAAGGCTTCTTACTACTAGGCTGACTCACTTATTTTCTTCTCCTGGGTCTATGATGGGAAAAGAGAGGGGTGGTGGGTTGTTAGGCAGCCCCCTCTCCATTTCCCTTCCTTATACTTCTCCTCCCTCACCTTCCTCTAGATAGCCACTCCTTTCTCCTTAGAAAAGGATTGAGTAGGAGAGAGGACTGGTGAAGCCAGGAAAGGTTTATTTGATGGATAAGACACGATATGGCACTGAGGCATCTAGAGTCCTATTACTCCTCTAGGTGAGCCTCTTAGGCAGATCAAAATAATTCCAGCTCGCCTCACATTTCTACCTTGAGCACAAGTATAGCCACTCCCACTGCAGCCCATTCTGCGCTGCTGCGCTGGGCAGCTGGCCAGCCACCATCTCGCCTTTTGGTTGTTTTGGGAGTGAGTCTGGTACCAGTCTCTGAAGTTCACCAACTCTGGATTTCCAAGTCAAGCTTTCCAAGTGGCTTTCTTGAAGCTCATCAGTCTCTGCTTGACGTGGGGAGAAAGCACAAGTACATTCCTCCCCTGACTCCTTGTAGCGATGAGGGGAAGGGGGATTGGGGAGCCCAAAGACTCACAACACTGGAGTAGCTACTTCTGAAGGAGTTATCTCCAAAACCGGTCCCACCTCTTTGTAACACCAACCTCTTATCTACCACTAGATTTGTTGACTTGTCTTTTATTCCCCTCTTAATTTCTGCACAAGGGCTCTATCATCATTCTTTGAAATATGAAAAGAGTGTTTAGCACTTCAGTGTTGCCCTTTCTTTGGGGCTTCAAGCAAAACTGAGGCAAAGAGTCCTGCTTTTACATCCTAATACACAACTATCACGTTTCACTCTCTTGTCTACTCTGTCTTTTGATTTTCAAGTTCAATAATTTTACCTGAGAGTGAGATTACTGGCTTGACCACTCTCTCCTCCTTTGGACTCTCCTTTTTCTCTACCAGGTGGCCTCTGTCTCCTCCCTCCCCCTT
>SJYC01119752.1:0-36672 GCA_006408675.1 Madoqua kirkii
GCCGAAGAATTGATGCTTTTGAACTGTGGTGTTGGAGGAGACCCTTGAGAGTCCCTTGGACTGCAAGGAGATCCAACCAGTCCATTCTGAAGGAGATCAACCCTGGGATTTCTTTGGAAGGAATGATGCTAAAGCTGAAACTCCAGTACTTTGGCCACCTCATGTGAAGAGTTGACTCATTGGAAAAGACTCTAATGCTGGGAGGGATTGGGGGCAGGAGGAGAAGGGGACGACTGAGGATGAGATGGCTGGATGGCATCACTGACTTGATGGACGTGAGTCTGAGTGAATTCTGAGAGATGGTGGTGAACAGGGAGGCCTGGCATGCTGCGATTCATGGGGTCTCAGAGTCAGACAGGACTGAATGACTGAACTGATCTCATGCTTTCCTTTTCTGTGCAACAAAGCTGTCTATTCCTGAACAATTACTTACATAGGTTTAGTTACTATAGTTTAACACTAGGTATTTTTAACATGATTGAGGAAATACCACTTTTTGATCTTTTCCAGAATATTCCTGGCTATTATATTTTTATCTTCAATTGAATTTTAAACTAAACCTGTCAAGCCCTATAAATATCTCTTTTAGGATATTATACTGGATTGTTTTAAATTTATAGATTAATTTGGGAAGAACTAACATCTTTTACATGTTAAATGTTCTCTTTCAAAAACTTGCTTTCCCCCAGAATTTATTTAGGTTGGATTATATATCCCTCAGAAAGTGTTTTGTTACCTTTTACAGTGGTCTTTCAGGTCTTTTTAGGTTTAATTCTTACTATTTGGGGGTTTATTTGTTATTGTGGTTGGGATTTTTTTCCGTGATGTGTTCTAACCGGTCACTGACCTTTGTAGGAAAGCTATTACATACTGTTTTGTACACAGTCCAGTTCAGTTGCTCAGTCATGTCCGACTCTTTGCGATCCCGTGCACACCAGGCCTCCCTGTCCATCACCAGCTCCCAGAGTTTACTCAAACTCATCTCCATTGAGTTGGTGATGCCATCCAACCATCTCAGCCTCTGTCCTCCCCTTCTCCTCCTGCCTTCAATCTTTCCTAGCATCACAGTCTTTTCAAATTAGTCAGTTCTTCACTAGGTGCCCAAAGTACTGGAATTTCAGTTTCAACATAAGTCCTTCCAATGAACACTCAGGACTGATCTCCTTTAGGATGGACTGGTTGTATCTCTTTGCAGTCCAAGGGACTCTCAAGTCCAAGAGTCTTCTCCAACACCACAGTTCAAAAGCATCAATTATTTCAAGCACCTTCTTAATTTTAATAGTTTTTTGGATTTTTTTTGAATTTTCTAGATAGATGATCACATTGTGTCCAAATTAAAGTTTTATCCTTCCCTAATTAGTACACACATATGCGTGTGTGTGTCCTGTTTAAATTCAGTCTTCTTTATAAAATTTTGAATAGTTATGTTGAGATAGATACTACATTTCCCTCCTGATTGCATAATGGCCATTCACAGATAAATAAGACATAATATTCCAAAACTTCAAATTTCCTGTCACCTGTTTTATTCAGAGGACATTTGCATTTCTACAGCTGCAAAAATAACCACAAAATATAATACTGTGCATAAATGAGTGATATTTCAAATCTGTTCTGTTGCTGCCCATTGTAAGCTCGTCATAAAAGTCACCAAGACTAAAATATGGTGTCTTTAATGAATTTTTATTGACTTAACCACTGAAATCAATGTACAAAGTAATTCTGAATAAACTTGGTATATTTCATTCCATATTATCAGATTTATACAACATTTATAGATACAAAGATGTACATAATAGACACAGAAATTAAAATCATGATAGCAAAAAACTACTATGAAACCATATTCAAATTAAGAGCGTCTATGTTTTGAGATTTATGAGATTTAAACAAATGAATTCACGAGGTATATGGTCCTGGGCATTTTGCATTCTCAGTGTTATGCGGGTAAAATTCATCTATGTTGTTGCATATTACTGTAGTTCATTCATGTGTACTGCTGCTTAATATTCCATTGTGTGAACATTCAACAATTCATTTTCACTTTAAAGACACTGTGCTGTTTCAAGTTGTTTGCAATATTAATAATAATGCTATAGATACAGTTGCCCATATGTTTTGGTGCATGTGTGCAAGAATTTCTCTGGACACTGATTAGAAATAAAATTGTTGTATATAGGATTAGGTATGTAGTGTATAGGATTATGTATAGTGTATAGGACTATGAATGTACAAGTTTCCACAATACTTAGTGTAGTTTTATTGGAGATACACTTTTCAGAGAAAAGGAAAATCTCTTTTATTCTTAGTTTACTAACAGTCTTGCATGAACAGTTGTTCAGTTCAGTTCAGTTCAGTCCGGTCACTCAGTCATGTCTGACTCTTTGCGACACCGTGAACCGCAGCACACCAGGCCTCCCTGTCTATCACCAACTCCTGGAATCCACCCAAACCCATGTCCATTGTGTCGATGACGCCATCCAACCATCTCATCCTCTCTCATCCCCTTCTCCTCCTGCCCTCAATGTTTCCCAGCATCAGGGTCTTTTCAAATGAAACAGCTCTCTGCATCAGGTAGCCAAAGTATTGGAGTTTCAGCTTCAACATCATTAAATGCTTTTTCTACAGGGAAAGAGTTGACTATTGTCAAAATAATGCTGCATATCAAAACTCAGTGACTTAAAACAACAGTTATATTCATTCATGTATTTGTGAGTATGCTGTGGTCAACCTGAGCTAAATATAGGTATTCTTGACTTCAAGCTAGAGGTGAGGTCTGGTCTGCTCCTTAAACTATCAGGCTAACTGGTGAAAATTCTGTGGCAATGACAGAAAACATGAGTCAAGTTAGATGTCAAAGTTATATTGACCTCATAGATAGAACATATAGTCATATCATTAAGACTTAAGGTGATATTCACCCACAAAATAGCTGGAAACTAATATTTTCTTTGTTGGAATATTTCATCTATTGAATATCTTATCTTCTTGAGCCAGTTCTGATTAATTCTATTATTTATGGAATTTATCCATTTCATAAACTTTCAAATGTTTCAGCCTCAAGTTGCTCACATTATTCATTTACTGTGTTTTAAATGTTTGTATTTGCTGCTAAATATCCTTCTTTTCTTCCTTTATTTTCCTAATACTGAGCATGGGCCAGAGAAAATTTGCCTTTGCTTATACTGAAAGCCAAAAGTTTTTGTGTTCTGGGGCCCATATCATCCCCTAAAATTATGTGTACTACTGAAGAATCTTTGTAACAGCTTTTCTGCATTGTAATTTTCAAAGATTTAGTCTCCCAACAGAGAGTAGCACTAGTATAGTCATTTATCCTCAGAGCAGTCTTGGCTGTCTGTGATTGCTTCTTGTTCATTCTTTATGTCCATTTGGTAGTGGTCAGGAATGCTCTCAAAAAAGTCCTTAACTGTTACTTTGAGAACAAAAATAATTTAAAAGACTTATTTTATCCAGAGAGAACTTATTTTTCATTTGTTTGTTGACTTTTTAAGAGATGAAGATCTTTGTGTGAAAGTGAAAGTGTGAAAGTGTTAGTCACTCAGTCATGTCCAATCCTTTTGCAACCTCATGGACTGTAGCCCACCAGCCTCCTCTGTCCATGAGATTCTCCAGACAGGAATAGTGGAGTGGGTTGCCATTCCCTTCTCCAGGGGATCTTCCCAACCCAGGGATCAAACCCAGGTCTCCCACATTGCAGGTTTACCATCTGAGCTACCAGTGGAGAATGTTTAGAAACTTATTTTGTCATACTGCCAAGAAGAGAAGGTCCAAAATGATTTTTAGAAGTAAATATCACACTAATTCAAGGATAAAACAGATTTTTGTTTCAGGAAAAGCATACCAGGTTGCTACCATTGATAGATTTACCAAATGCTAGGTTATGCCCATCCAAGATATTCATTCAGTAACCTGATTATTGCAGTTCACTGTAATTAACCACCCTAGTAATGGATCCACCAGCCGTGGTCAAATCTTTAGATGACTGCAGCCCAAGTCAAAATCAGGATAATCTTATGAGAAACCCCAAGCCAGAACTGCCCAGCTATGCCACTCTTGAATTCATGACACACAGAAACTATGAGATAATAATTGTTGTTGTTGTCTTAAGCTGCTGAGTTTGAGAATAATTTGTTAAAAGCAATGGTAACTGGTACACAATACAATTGTTAAAAAACTAAGATTCGGTTTTTTTTTTTTCTGCCAGAAAATGTATGTATATGGTCTCTAAATTAAAAAGTCTGATGCTTTAGTTTTTTCATGTGTAATATAATCAAATAATAAGCAATGTATTTGGAATAATAAATAATAAAGATGAAGCCATGGGCAGTCACTGAGACAATCAAACAAATGCATAGTAACAATCTCATGCCGGACTCTCCCTGTGAGGAGAGACACTATATGAAATCGACAAACATGTTTCTCATCTTCTTTCTCTCTGGGGAACTGTGAGTATCCAAATGACAGAGTTCCTGTGTTTTATGTGTGTACATTTACATTTTCTCTTGGAAAACAGAGCAAAACACAATTTGCAAATGATAATAGTCACTGAGACATCAAACAAATGCATAGTAACAATCTCATGCCGGACTCTCCCTGTGAGGAGAGACACTATATGAAATCGACAAACATGTTTCTCATCTTCTTTCTCTCTGGGGAACTGTGAGTATCCAAATGACAGAGTTCCTGTGTTTTATGTGTGTACATTTACATTTTCTCTTGGAAAACAGAGCAAAACACAATTTGCAAATGATAATTTCAGATACATTATGATTTCAAGTAGCACTATTAGCTGAAGCAATAATAATAAATAATATCATTTAATAAAAGAATATCATTCAGCAACTTTTTCAGCTTCAACTTTGAGGCTTAAAAGAAAGAATGTTGGAAAAAATATAATAGTTTGCAATAGATTAAATAGGTCTGCCACAATTGGAATATAATAATCATTGCTAATGCTTAAAATATGTGACAGTTTTTGAAAATGAAGTTCTTTGCTTGATCTACTTTTCATTATAGTGAGCAGATGACAATAAAAGCTATTAAATGGTACTGTTTGATTCTGGTCTACAGAACCGAGGAAGAGAACTTCTTCTTATCTTTTTTAACATTTTATTTAAATAAAGTGATTATTGCCAGTGTAAGATGAAAAAAAAAGACATTACTTCATATAATCTTTTTTTGGACAAAATGAGAAACTCTGGCCCATTAGTAATCATAATGCATGAACCTCACATGCACTTGGAGAAAAGGCTTTGAGCAGATAAACAGAGACATTCAGCTATTGAAAGCAGAAATTTACTGAAGCCAGATGACAGAAAATACAAGAAGAACCCATTTTCTCTACTAATCTCTTTGTTTTAGGTCAGCTCTAATATCTACAGTCAGCTTTCTTATCTCCATTTATCTCTATCCATACTCTTTATTTCATTGTATTTATTATTTATGTCTTAAATTATAGGTCTTCTTTCTTCTTTTTTCTTTGGCTTAAAGAATAACTTCAAGGGCAAGTGGAAAGACTACGTCAGAATGGGCTTCTTGGCAATGCATGTATTTCTACACAAAAATGAAACTGTGGGTGTTGTCCTGACATAGGCATTAGGAGCTATCATTTTCTTACTAACATAATCCTCATCAATTTATTCGCTATATATTATAATACTGGCACAATGGTAAAGGTCAATTTAAAAAGCAAATAGAAAAACAAAAACTTGTCAGATTTCTTTCTTTCCTTTTTTTAAGTCAAAGTACTCTCTCTTAGCATGAAACAATCCTTTTTATTTAAACTGGAAATAAAGTTGTCTTCTAAAGTTGAGAATAGCTTCTAAGATAACCCAGTTAAACTCACTCTCTGGTGTTTGAGTCCTTGCTATACTGTCTAAGCTAAATTTCTAACTATCCATGTTAGAACTTCTCCAGTGTCAGTCAACTCTCAACAAATACAAGTAGCTCACTCAGTCTTCAGTCAGCTAGAACTGGAAGAATGTTTCTACATTTTTCTTGAACAAAAAATGTTAACTGGGTTTGCTTTCCCCTTAAAACAAGAATGGAAACTTCAGTAAGATTTTTTTTTTTTAGCCTCTTATTTTTGAGGTTAGAATTTAAGGAGGTAAGAGAATCATCAATCCACCATTTCCCTGAAGATTGAAAAACAACCAGTGGTATTATTTCATTCATTCTCTTACCCAAAAGTAATGGCTAAAAGGTCCTCACACTGTTAAGGAAGTGAATCATCCAGGCTTAAAATTTGTTGCTATGTTTCAAGGAGACTTTGGCTCAGAACTACAGAGAAAAGTAAGCAATTCTATATTACTTGAGTACAAGCTGTAATGGTAAACAAGGGTGCCTGAGCACAAAGTTGCCTTGAAAACACTAGCTTCTTAATAATTTTACGTTTGGCCTAATTTATCTTTCATAACATTCTGGCTAACACCATGATCAAACTCCTTGTCTATAGTTTGTTTTCAGGGTATCTCTCACATCTAGTGATGAACTCTGCTCATTAGAGGCTTGTGTCATTGAAAGGATCTTAACAGCAGCAATAGTTTTAATTGGGTTTCTAAACATTTGTCTGAGATGGATAAGGAGTGTTAAGAAGTTACACCAACAAGTATGTCTTTCTAACAAGACTGGGGCTTACAATGGCATGCAAAATTTTAAAAAATAAACCTATTCTGTTGAATGCCAGTTTCACATACTACTAACAGGCTTCAGCTTTTAGATGCATGAACTTGTTGCTTTGGAAACCATCCAAAGTTCAAGTCACTGACCAGAAATAGCTGAAAAGAGGTCAAATAATTGTAAAATGTAAATGGGTTTTTCTGTTGTTTTCTGTAAGGATTTAGGATATAGTTAAGTGTGTTTTGGTAACAAGTGTTTAGTTGTGCAACATGTTTAATTAAACAACTTTCTGGGCCCTCCAAACATACTATCCCTTGAATAGCCACAAAAGTCTCTTCATAATTGTGTACATTTTTCTAAAATGAACACCCCAAATATTTTACACGTTTCAGTCCCAATGGAACCTAGATTTACCCCTGCACCTAGTAGAGTGACTTGGTATTCTCTGGGATTAAACTATTACACAGCTATGTCCATCATGCTTAAAAAAATAACAGTATTTTGACCCCATTCCCACTATCCAATGTTTGGATTGTCTCTGCAGTGTCCACAAGATGTGACTGTCTTTACTCTGCTTAAATACATCCAGTGAAAATTGCTCCCTCCTGACTACTTTTGATTCCCCCATGCAAGGCTTTTCTCAATCTGGGGGCTCTGTCCCCTTTCTCACCTCACCCCATGCCTCCTCCCTTTCAGAGTTCCTGCCCAGTTGGGGTCTTTCTCAGGATCCCAAAGTGTAATGTGTTCTCTTAGTTTATATCCCACCTTTTACTTGCCCTAAATAAGCCCTACGCATTATTCAGACTCAGCCCCAAATTCATTTCCAGAGGGATCCTTCTTAGTACTTCTTCAACATATTCTTGTAATTCTTATACTTTCAAATCATAAGGCAACCACAGTTTGTAACAATCCACTTTTACTATTAATGCATTAATGTCTGTCTTCTCAATAAGACTATAAGATTTTTAAGGCCAATGTTCAGGTCTGTTTTTAGTCATCATTCTGTAGAAGCATAAAACACGATGCCTGGCACAGAGTAACCAGTGGGAAATCCTGTTTCAGGCATAATGATTGAATGAGTTATTGTTAGCTCAGTGGCTTTGAGATATGAGTCTTTGCTAATGGAAAACCATAGTTTCTTTTTTACCTATTTCATAACTGTCTTATGAAGATCAAAGAAAACTCTGCAGAGGAAAACCTTTTATATACTATTGTCTTTATCACAGTTATGGGGGAGACATTGACAAAAGTGTGTGCTTTGGGGAAAGGAGTTAATTTAACCAAGACAAAGAGTTCCATTAGGGATCAAATCAAGACTTGTACAAGCTCACTGTTCTGGATCTTTTCTCTCTGTTCCTTGGAGCATGAAGGCAAAGGAGCCTGACATGACTGCCTGTTCACTCTCATCCTGATGGCATACAATGTTCCTTGGTAACATCAAAAGAAGATTCTTTTAGCTCACTGGCATATGAACTCAGAAAAATTTGAGTTCCCAAGTGAAGTAGACTTTGGTGTAACAGACATCTGTTTACATAACAATTTATATGATTAGAGCTGGGTAAAAAGAACTTGTGAGCTGGTATGACAGAATTTCTTTTTAAGCTGTAGAACAATCATTTAATGAATGTTCCGACTGTTCAGAGAGATACTCATCAAAACATCCCTCATCAAAGTTCTATGAGTGAAGTAAATAAAACAGGAGCAATAGTCTTGATTCCAGAACATGTAAATCCTGCTCTGTTTGATTTTCTACAGCATGTGTTTTGATGTTAAAGTCCCAGTAAGGTTGAGAAAACTGCAAAAGGAAATTGCTTAGAAGTTATATCTCCAGTTACACAATCTAAACAATGAAGAAGTCTAATGATCTATGTGAACACCTGCTAACTATACAAAGACCTGTGGAACCACCAGCAGGGCATAGACGGACTGCTGCTGTCTCATTTGGCTTACTACTAAATGGTTTGGTAGTGTTTAGCAGGTTAGTCAGTAGACAAAAGGGAAATAAGAAGAGTAAGGCTATTTTCTTGGTAGTTCCTATGGGTACTACTTCAAATTTCTTCTGTAAACATCTGTGTCTGGAGATTCACAACCTTCCATTATACATATTACCGAAGCTCCCCTCTGGCTCCTACAGGCTCATATTCCTACCTTCCAAGGATGAACAGAGTTTATGTATTCTAATCTTGCATGGGAGAAAAATGACCTTAAACTATAATTGAGTCGAGTGTAGATGTGGAAATTTGTCTTCAAAAATCACTTGCTTACATAGCTTGCCTGGACTTGGTCTCTCCCATCTAGCAAATGTCCTCAATACAAATTAGACTGAGAAACATAAGTTCCCATATCCACTTCTCCACCTCTTTCTCTTCAACAGAAGGGAAATGGAAAGCAGAATCAGGGTATGCTGGCATTGTTGGAAGAACTCACAATAAAGAAATGTCACATGGTTCTACAAGATTTCTATGTGGCCAAGGCTGGTGAGCCAGCATTGATGATTGGGGCTGTTGGGGGTGTGGTTTGTGGGGGATGTCAAGTAGGCTAGATGTGTAGATTCAACTTATTGATAACTGTATAAGTAAGAATGCTGGAGTAATTTAATCAGGGTCATCAAGCATAAAGAGGAGCCATATTTCATGTACGGCAGTGTTCAGTGGTGTATATGACATGTGTAACAATAGTAACAACTAACATTTCTGAACATTCATAATGTTTCAGGCACTGTGGTATTTGTCACTTAATTTTTCTTTTAGCCATTTTTTAATTGGTGGAAAATTGCTTTACAATTTTGTGTCACTTAAGTTTGATAAGCAGATGTTGAAGACTTTAGCGATACAAAGATTCAGACTCCTGATAAGACTGAAGTGTAATAAAAATCACAAAAGTCTTAACATTCAAATGAATTTGGAACAAACCTGGTAGACAGAAACAAACTTTGAAATTTTCCTTTTATCCCAATTATAGATCTGGCAATACTCCCTGGGGCACCAAAGAAGATTGGGTAATATCCAACTTGTGTGGCCCTGGATTTCAAGATAAAATAGCTGTGAATGGCACACATTTTTTTCTTTCTTTTTTTTTTTAAACCTCTTATTCTTTTTGTTGCTTGACTATTATTTATTTCTGAATCTCCCTTGTCTGTAGTATTTTGTGGCCATCTGGTGGAACTCCGTGCCATTGCCTCCAGATATATTGGTATAAAAATTGAGGCAACTGTCAAATCCATCAGCCCCAAAGCACAAAGCTGAATTTCACTCCAGAAAGTCTGGAAGAGTAACTTTCCATTTGGTTGCAATTATTAAGAGAATCCCTGGTGGCTCAGACATTAAAGCGTCTACCTGAAATGCAGGAGACCGGGTTCGATCCCTGGTTGGGAAGATCTCCTAGAGAAGGAAATGGCAACCCACTCAGTACACTTGCCTGGAAAATCCCATGGATGGAGGAGCCTGGTAGGCTACAGTCCATGGGGTCACAAAGAGTCGAACACGACTGAGCGACTTCACTCACTCATTTAGAGAATGCCTAATTTCATTACATCCTGGGAAAGAGTAGGGGAGGAAGGAGTGTTGAGAAGATCTGTTCTATGAGCTAGAGATGCACCTACACAGGGGCTTCCCAGGGGTGTTAATGGTAAAGAGCCCAGTGGCCACTGCAGGAGATATAAGAGATGCAGGTTTGATCCCTGGGTCAGGAAGATCCCCTGGAGGAGGGCATGGCAACCCACTCCAGTATTCTTGTCTGGAAAATCTCATGGACAGTGGAGCCTGGCGGGTTACAGTCCATAGGGTCACACAGAGTTTGATATGACTGAAGCAACTTAGCACACCTGCATGTATCTACACAATGCTTAGCAAAGTTTTCTTCTCTGTATGAGCCTCGACCAATCCTTCTCTATCTTCTATCTTCTGAGAGATATAATAAGGTTAGTGGAATCTCCTGAGTGTTTGTGTCATGCCTATGTCTATGTAATCCAGAATCTCAAGGGACAGGTATGAGCAAAAGTAACAGTTGTTATTTTTATTCTCTTTTTGGAAACATGGAAGCTCAGCTGTGAGAGTAATTGTTCAAGTTCCTAGAGCTGTTGTAGAGGGAATAGTCCAGAACTGAACCCTGAACAACTGAACTCTAAAACTCTTGCCCTTGAACACCAGCAGAAAGAAGGCAATTTTTTTCACCTGATAGAGCACTGATGGAGACATCCTTAAGCAAGACAAAAAAGGCATGAATATGGAGAAAGGGAAGACTTTTTGAAAATAGCATACAACACACAGCGAAACTTTTGGGAGTCCATGAAAAGAAAGGCAGTTGCGAATTGAGTTAATCAGGGAAAACTCTTTGGTGTAGGAAAGTGTCAGGCTGGATTACAATGGCAATGAGAAAGGAAAGGGAATTCCTCCGATGTCTGAGCATCTTCTTGGTGTCCAGGGTTGCCAGCCAAACAGCGCGGCCCAGCTCTTGCCTCCCAAAGCTGCCATCTGCCACACAGCTCTGGCCAGGGCCAATTTCAGCTTGCATTTTTTCCAGAGTTTCCTAATTTTGCAAAGTCATCTGGAGATGGGCCGCAGACAAGTGTCCTCTAAATGACTGTACAGCCCCAAATAAATGACTTTGTTGAAGAAGAGATGACAGCCGAAGAAGTAGTTTACAAGGAGGAGGTATGCACTCTGTCACCTGCACTCGCTTATACATCCCCAAGGAGTCCATGCCACGGGCCCACGCCGCCCCATCTGGAAGGAGGAGGAGCAGGGTGGCAACCTTATTAAAACCTGGCGCAGTGCCAGCCTTGCTCAAGCTGTCTTTATTATTCAGTCTTAGGAAAGCACCTTGAAAATAAATAGTGACTGTCTTCTATCATGTATGTAGCACTTAGCAAATTGGAAGCGCCTCAGGAAAGTCAATGAACCCTACATAAGCCACCACTATTAAGACATATGTTTGATAAAAATTGCATATGCAAATCAATAAGAAAATTAACATCTTGGGATCTTCAGGCTTTCACTTAATAATCATTTTATTGAATGGAATAATGATTTTAATGCAGATTCATGGTACTATTTGTTACAAATATGCACTCAAATAATCTTGAATGCATAATTAGTTGGTAAAGCACTGATTCTAAATGAAAGGACAATTAATTTTAGCTTATCTTTGTCACATCCCATTTAAATATTTTCTTGTAATGCTCCCATAACCATGATACCACATAATTTATCAATAAAAACACTAATCTGCAGACTATCATCTGTCCTTTCTATTAAAATTCCAAAAGAAATCCTAGTATTAAAATTAGACAAAGAATGAATAGAGGAAAACTTTAGTATGGGAAAATCTTCTTTTCTGGTCCATTTATTATTTTTTCTTGAAACTTTTATTTCAAAAGAATTTCAGATTTATAAAGACGTTGCAAGAATAGTACAAAAACTCCTGGACCCAAATTCCCCAACTGCTAACACTTTACTATATGTACTTCACCTCTCTCTCTCTCTCTCTCTCTATATATATATATATAGGCACATATACACACACATGCATATACACATACATATATATGAATATATATGTATATATAAATAAATTGTTATTTTTGAAACATGTAGGAGTATATATATATGTATATATAGGCACATATACACACATGCATATACACATACATATATATGAATATATAAACAAATTGCTATTTTTGAAACATGTAGGAGTAGGTTGAAATCTTGATGTTCCTTTACCCTTTAACTACTACAGTTTAAAAAACCAGGATGTTAACAGAATATTATTCAACACTATTATCAGACCTTATTCATATTTCACCAGTTGTCCCAATTACCTCCTGTAAAGCATAAAAAATTAATCCCCAAGCTCCTTAAAAAAATCAAGTCCTAATTGCATATGTTATCTCTATCCATCTAAAACTAATACATGGATTAATATAAAATGGAATTCAACCAGGCATCATGGTAGGACCATATATGTGACTGAAAGATTAAGTAATGTGATCATTTCATTAACGAAAATCACAAAATATCATCATGATTTAGTCCCTTCCTCCATTAACATGTGTAGTTGTAATAAATGAATGAAAAAGCAATTAAAATTTGATGGTGCTCTTTTATTTTTAAAGGTTTAATATTATCATTTACCTCTAAAGATAAAGTTCTTTTCAAAACTAGTATGAATTCCTAGTTGATTGAAGGTCAGTAAGAAGGAGTTAACATGAACAGCGTGCCGTTAGAAAGGGCGTCACAAGAAGAGTATGTTGGCTTTGATCCCAGCTGTGAAATTACCTTCCTACAGAGGTATCATCACTTACAACATGAAGTCTGCTGTTGAGAAGAGTGATGGAGAAGAGACAGTCCCATGTTAAAGGACACTGCCCTAGGAGGGTGAAGATCCTTTCAGCACTGACAACAGAATTGTATTGCAAGGGAATATGGTATGTACTGTCAATTTTTTCTCTTTATTGATCCCCTTGTGGTATAAAGAGAGGAATCTAATCACTGACTTATGCATGTCAATTATCAGGTCACTTCTGGAAATGATTTACAAAATTTATTCAGTAGCATTAACAAGAGACAGTCCCATGTTAAAGGACACTGCCCTAGGAGGGTGAAGATCCTTTCAGCACTGACAACAGAATTGTATTGCAAGGGAATATGGTATGTACTGTCAATTTTTTCTCTTTATTGATCCCCTTGTGGTATAAAGAGAGGAATCTAATCACTGACTTATGCATGTCAATTATCAGGTCACTTCTGGAAATGATTTACAAAATTTATTCAGTAGCATTAACATTTGATCCTTAGCAGCCACTAGGCAATTCGCCCTCATCCCAAAATAGTGTTAACTATAACAAAGCCGAAGACACAAAAGTGTTCATATTAATAACATCAGGACTAAGAAGACTTGAAAATAAGGGTTTTATCTGGTTATACAAACTTTCCCAGGCAGGGAGCAGGACTTGTGGGTTCGGCCCAAGATCTAGCTGAAGTTCACGATCTGATTAGCACTGATAAGTGAAGCTGGCCTCTCCTACCAACCCATTTCTGTTCTTGTTTCACACTGGCCCATTTACCAGTTTCTGATTTTGTGAAATATGGTGAGAGCAAGCAGATCACAAACAAACAAGTAAGGTCCAAAATGCTTGCTACACACACTGCAAAGATTGTCTGGGCTGTCCTTAAGCAGCTATTGAATGCTTGGTTGGTGAAGCTGGAGAGCTTGTTCAAAGATACAGAAGCTTGATAGATAGTGTGGGACCCCTTAGTGAGGAAGTCAGATTCCCTTGAGAAGGAACCTAAGATACTGCCACATGTTTATCTAGTAGCTCCTCCTCCTAGCCTAGCCTTCACAACTTGCATTCAGTTACCACAGTGACTACATATCAGGGGGAGGGGACAAGCTAGTTCTTCTTGAGGATTATCCAGCATTGACCCTAAGCTAACATTCAGACACCTAAGGATCCAGTTCTACTAGGAGCTGGTCAGAGTAAAGCTTTCTGGCAGCCAGTGATAACTGCTCTTCCATGACAGGACAGCCAATCAGAATCACCACAATCCTGGGTGAATTGCAGGGACCACCATGACCTTCCATGATTTACAAGGTGCAGTGGTGAAGACTCCTACCACAGCCTCAAGAACAATCTCAGCAACTGAATGTTCATATGAGATGGAGAGTCTCAGGTGGCAATTGCAACTATAGCTACTGTACCTAAGCAGTCCTGGGGCAGGTGAAAGAGTTTCTAGGAGAGGAATTGAACCTGTGGCCAAATGTAATATTTCAGAGACCTAAGTATAAGTTTTCCCTGCCTCTCTGAGAACCTGGCAACCAAGATAAGCAAAAAGCTTGGTCAATACATAGTGATGAAATTACGGAGGGGCCATGGGAATTCCCTGGCAGTCTAGTGGTTAGGACTCCATGTTTTCACTGCCAAGGGCCTGGGTTTGATCCCTGGCCAGTGAATTTAACTTCTATGCAGAGTACATCATGTGAAATGCCAGGCTGGATGAAGCACAAGCTGGAATCAAGATTGTCAGGAGAAATATCAACAACCTCAGATATGTAGATGACCACTCTAATGGCAGAAAGCAAAGAGGAACTGAAAAGTCTCGATGAGAGTGAAAGAAGAGAATGAAGAAACTGGCTTAAAACTCAACATTTAAAAAAAACAAAGATCATGGCAACCACTTCATAGCAAATAGATGGGGGAAAAATGCAAATGGCCACACACTTTACTTTCTTGGGCTCCAAAATCACTGTGGATGATAAGTGCAGTCATAAAATTAAAAGATAATTGCTCCTAGGAAGAAAAACTATGACAAACCTAGACAGTGTATTAAAAAGCAGAGCATCACTTTGCCAAGAAAGATCCATAAAGTCAAAGCTATGGTTTTGCCAGTAGTCATGTACAGATGTGACAGCTGGACCATAAAGAAGGCTGAGTGCCAAAGAATTGGTGTTTTTTGAATTGTGGTGCTAGAGAAGACTCTTGAGAGTCCCTTGGACAGCAAGAGGATCAAACAAGTCAATCCTAAAGGAAGTCAGTCCTGAATATTCATTGGAAGGACTGGTGATAAAGCAGAAGCTCAAATATTTTGGCTGCCTGATGTGAAGAGCCAACTCTTCAGGAAGACCCTGATGCTGGGAAAGATTGAAGGCAAAATGAGAAGGGAGCAACAGAGGATGAGATTGTTGGATAACCTCACCGACTCAATGGACATGAGTTTTAGCAAACTCCAGGAGATAGTTAAGGACAGAGAAACCTGGCATGCTGCAGTCCATGGGGTTGCAAAGACACAGACACAACTTAATGACTGAACAGCAATGGTGAATTAAGATCCCACAAGCTGAAAAAGACAGCAAAAAAAAAAAAAAAAAGTTAAGGAAGGGTGTGTGCTGGCCGGAAAATCAGAGCGATCCCTAAAATCATGGTAAGGATGAGAACAGAAAACATCAGGGAGACAAATAGCATTTTAAATTTGTGCCACCATAGCAGAGCTGTGAGACCATCAGACTGGCCTAACTGTATCCCATGTTGCCAGAGATTTTCTCACCTGCAAATAAAAACTGTGTATGTTTAGAACCCCTGTGGACTCTACTGGCCGAAAAAAATAGATCCTTGAATCTAAGGACCTGAACTTCAATGGCCTTAGTCTACCAGACAAGTGCATAAAAGGATTGTCTGAGCCAAGTGGTAGTGCAGATCTAGCTAAAGGAATCTCATGCTTGGGGGATCCCCAAGGAGTATTTCATAAGACTACAAACAAGAGTTGCTTAGGTATATGACATTCTCAAAGACTTCATTATTTTTATCTAACCCATTATCACAGACAAAAGAGCTTCAAAAGGCATAATGTAAGAACTATTTAAATAGCTATAGACATAAGTTATCCTTGTCATTGTAAAAAAAAAAAGCTACCTAATTTATGATTGGTCCAGTTCAGTTCAGCAGTATCTTTAACATGCTCGGTTCAGCGGTGTCTGTGGAAGGGAGACAATGAAGTACTAAGCAGGCAGTGTATTATCCCTGGGAGTCAGGCAGGCACTTAAAGATTCGCTTGAAAAAATTCAGATCCTATTTGGACAGAAATATGGGTCTTCTAGGATGATGGTGGAATATTATTAACTTAATTAGGTCATGACACAATAGAATTATGTGTTACACTACCATGACTAGTCTCACATGCTAGCAAAGTAATGCTCAAAATTCTCCAAATGAGGCTACAACAGTATATGAACCAAGAATTTCCAGATGTTCAAGCTGCATTAAGAAAAGACAGAGGAACCTTTGCCTTTGATCTCTCTTTGATCAAATTGCCAACAGCCATTGGATCATAGAGAAAACAAGAGAATTCCAGAAAAACATCCACTTCTGCTTCACTGACTACACTAAAGCCTTTGACTGTGTAGATCACAACAAACTGTGGAAAATTCTTCAAGAGATGGAAATACCAGATCACCTTATCTACCACCTGAGAAATCTGTATGCAGGTCAAGAAGCATCAGTTAGAACTCAACACAGAACAACAGACTGGTTCCAAATTGGGAAAGGAGTACGTCAAGGCTGTATATTTTTACCTTGCTTATTTAACTTTTATGCAGAGTACATCATGTGAAATGCCAGGCTAGATGAAGCACAAGCTGGAATTAAGATTGCCAAGAGAAATAGCAACAACCTGAGACATGCAGATGACATTACCCTCATGGCAGAAAGCAAAGAAGAATGCAAGAGCCTCTTGATGAAAGTGAAAGAGGAGAGTGAAAAAGCTGGCTTAAAACTCAACGTTCAAAAAAATAACAGCATGGCATCCACTCCCATCACGTCATGGCAAATAGATGGGGAAATAGTGGAAACAGTGAGAGACTTTATTTTCTTGGGCTCCAAAATAACTGCAGACGGTGACTGTAGCCATGAAATTAAAAGACCCTTGCTTCTTGGAAGGAAAGTTATAACAAATTTAGCATATTAAAAAGCAGAGACATTACTTTACAGACAAAGGTCCATCTAGTCAAAGCTCTTGTTTTTCCAGTTGTCATGTATGGATGTGAGAGTTGGACCATAAAGAAAGCTGAGACCAAAGAATCTATGCTTTTGAACTGAGGTGTTGGAGAAGACTCTTAAGAGTCTCTTGGACAGCAAGGAGATTAAACCAGTCAATCCTAAAGGAAATCAGTCCTGAATCTTTTTTGGAAGGACTGAAGCTGAAGCTCCAATACTTTGGCCACTTGATGCAAAGAACTGATTCATTGGAAAAGGCCCTGATGCTGACAAAGACTGAAGGCAGGAGAAGGGGATAACAAAGGATGAGATGTTTTGGATGGCATCAAGAACTCAATGGACATGAGTCTGAGCAAACTCTGGGAGTTGGTCATGGACAGGGAAGCCTGATGTGCTGCAGTCCATGGAGTCAAAAAAGACTCCAACACCACTGAGTGACTGAACTGAACTTCTCCATCTGGATCTACAGTATACAAACATAAACCTCTCGGGAATACTAGATTTAGAGAAAAAAGTCTTTTTTTGCCTCCAAATAGGAGATCCCTAAAGTGAAGTCGCTCAGTTATGTACGATTCTTTGTGACCCTGTGGATTGTAGCCTACCAGGCTCCTCCATCCATGGGATTTTCCAGGCAAGGGAACTGGAGTGCGTTGCCATTTCCTTCTCCAAGGGATCTTCCCAACCCAGGGATCGACCCAAGGTCTCCTTGCATTGTAGATAGAGGCTTTACTGTCTGAGCCGCTAGGGAAGTCCTGGGAGATCCCTAAGGCCGTGCTAATTGATAAGCTGCTTAACTGGGTTTGACTCTCACTACTGTTTCTCCAAGGACTTGAAGGATTTTGTGAAAAGTCCTAAAACCCTGTCTTCCTCTAAAAAATGGCCTAAGCACGAGCGTGAATGTAATTACCTTTTTCCACATATAATGAACCATTTATCACTTTTCCAATATCCCAGTTACATACATTACAAGTTTCAGGTTGGGATAAAGGTCAGTATTCAGAGTTCTCAGTGAGAGAACTTGAGGAGATTCCAGAGAAATAGAAAAGTGTACTTTGTGATTGGGGTGATTTATTTGGGGCACCTTAGTTTTTAGTCCTCTTTCCAAAATGGACCCATGTAATTGGTGAAGGAAATGGCAACCCACTCCAGCACTCTTGCCTGAAGAATTTCATGAACAGAGGAGCCTGGTGGGCTACAGTTCACGGGGTCACAGAGTCAGACACGACTGAGTGACTAACAATTTCAATTTTTGTCATGCAATACTGTCCCACCATTCAAGCTGCTTGGGCTTCCCTTGTGGCTCAGCTGGTAAAGAATCCGCCTGCAATGCAGGGGACCTGAGTTTGATCCCTGGGTTGGGAAGTTCCTCTAGAGAAGGAAAAGGCTACCCACTCCAGTATTCTGGCCTGGAGAATTTCATGGACTATAATTCAAGGGTTCACAAAGAGTCAGACATGACTGAGTGAGTTTCATTTTCACTTCATTCAAGCTGATCAGCCAGCTTTGAGAAAGGATTACTCTGTTTCAGCATAAGCGGCAAGATGGACACTCTGATGGGACAGATGTGGACTCTTCTCAGTAATTACTTTCAGCTCTTGTTTTTTTCCCTTTACTATCTGTTTAATATTTAACCTTAATGGAATCTGAATGCATTTACCCAGGGATCAGTTCCAGATTATGTAAAATTCACAAAAATAAAGGTTATGGCATAGTAAGTCTACTAATCACTTTTTTGTGATTGGAATCGGTTATCTCTGAGTAGAAGAGATTAAGAGTGTCAGATATTTATCCTGAAGCAAGAGAAATTAATCATTCTTTTACTCATTTTGCCCTCTGCCATCAATCACCACATGACAAGCCCATGCTATGACCCCAGAGTGACAATCCAGAACTCCAACACAGCATCTCATAGAGAAGGGTCCATTCTGTTGAAACATAAGTGACATAACTGTGAGATACCAGTGTAAAGTGAAAATATCTCCTGCCATATCCATTAACAAGAAACATCAAAGCCATCCGCAGTTTCTGGCCTCCAAATGTGAATAAGGGTTCCCAAAACTGTGATCCAGCAGATGCCACCACTCACCACAGTGATTGCTGAGGAGCTCGGGGAATGCAAGAAGAGCCATCTGTCACTCCTTAAGGTGAGCAACAAAACAGGATTGGCCCCAGATAGCTGAGGTGCATATGAAAGGAATGAATTCAATGAGCCAAGAGGCTTTCATCTTCCCATACATAGAATGGTAACTTCCTTAATTTGATATCTGATCTTTGATGTTCAGACTGCCTGCTCCCTTTGCTGCAATCTTGTATATACCCTGACTCCCCTTCCGATTCCTTGATTCACTTTTCTCAGAGCTACCGAGATACTGTCTCCAGGGCTCAGAGTCCTAAACATTCTCAGCAAATAAAATAATTCTCTTTCAGGTGGTGACTATATTTTTTAGCCAACACCAATCAGACGTCCAGACATAGAGGCTAAATTGGCCACTAGAAAAGGCAGAGCTGGAGAGTGGGAGAAAATTTCCAGTTCCCAAATGTGGCAAAAATGGAATCAAAAGTGCTCTAAATCTCCCACACTCTGCTTCCAGA
The DNA here is from genome assembly GCA_006408675.1 of Madoqua kirkii. Lineage (NCBI taxonomy): Eukaryota > Metazoa > Chordata > Mammalia > Artiodactyla > Bovidae > Madoqua > Madoqua kirkii. The sequence goes on from SJYC01119752.1 coordinate 19,721, forward strand.
GCTCAGGTTAGAATGAGGTGCCTGTTTTCCTTTTAATAATAGTATAGCTAGCTTTGCTAACTTGGGTACTTTGCAAATGTATAGGATGAAGAAAATTTCATTATTTAAATAGTTCTTTCCTGAATTCCTCTTAGAAGAACTGTCTTCTCTAAGAAGGAATATCTTGATAAATGATTAGGGGGAAAGCCCCTATTAGAGCTCTAGTTTTAAATGTCTTCTAGACTTTAGAGGAGAGAGAAAACTTCCCTGTAAAATCTACCATGGAGATTTGACACCTGAAAGTAAATAGTAGAGAAAGGAGAGTGAGAGGGAGTGAGAAGCGGCATAGAAACTCAGGACTCAGAAAAAAATGCAATATGGCAGAGAAGAAGTACAAGAGTGCCACCAACTCCTCTCCAGGATTGGTGAAATTGCTCCTATAATCCACCTTTCAACTTCTCTCTTTTCCCAACCAATTGCCTGTTAAAATCATTGAATGATTTTTAATCCTGCCTTTTTCAGTTCAGTTCAGTTCAGTTCAGTTGCTCAGTGTGTGTAACTCTTTGCAACCCCATGAATTGCATCACGCCAGTCCTCCCTGCCCATCACCAACTCCAGGAGTTCACTCAAACTCACGTCCATCTAGTCGATGATGCCAACCAGCCATCTCATCCTCTGTTGTCCCCTTCTCCTCCTGCCCCCAATCCCTTTAGTTGTACTTTTTTTTTCTTAAAAAAAATTTTTTTTTAATTTTGTATGGGAGTATGGCCAATTGACAATGTTGTGATAGTATCAGGTGGACTGCAAAGGGATTCAGCCAAAAATATATGGACCCATTTTCCCCCAAACTCCCCTCCTAGTCTGCCACATAACATTGAGGAGAAGTACCCTGAGCTATACAGTTGGTCCTTGTTGGTTATCCATTTTAAATATGGTAATGTGTACAGATTCATCCCTAAGAAAAGTTTTCTTGAAGAAGCTACAGAAAAAGGAGAGGTCCTCACTAGAGCTAGTACAATGTTGGGCAGAGGCAGCTAAGGACCACTTGGCAGGGAGCCAAGTGGCCCTAGAATGTAAGATCCTGCAGGATCCAAGAGCTTTGGAGAAAACCTTCAGACTTTTGCAGATTGCTAAACTTTGCAAAGATTTAAGCCAGTTGACCCTTGCCCTTGAGGGGAGGTGGACTTCCCTGGTAGCTTAGATAGCAAATAATCTGCTTACAGTGTAGGAGACCTGAGTTAGATTCCTGGGTTAGGAAGATCCTCTGGAGAAGGGAACGGTTACCAACTTCGGTATTCTTGCCTGGAGAAATTTACAGACAGAGCAGCCTGGTGGGCTACAGTCCATGGGGTCATAAAGAGCCAGACATGACTAAAACAACTAGGCACACACACATAGGGTTTTGAGCTTAGAAGGTTTGCTACCAAGCCTCTGTTTTGAAAGGATCACACTGAGTAGCATATTCAGCCTGGATATAAAGAGGCAGAGATGAAGGCACAATGACCAATCAAGAGACTATTGCATATCCACAGGAGATGTCACATGGTTTGGGCAAAGATGGAAATCGTGAAGCACGAGAAGCTGTTGGTTCCCTACTATGTTTGGAAGTTATATACAATAATATTTCCTATAAACTAGACATATGATAGGAGAAGGCAGTGGCATCCCACTCCAGTACTCTTGTCTGGAAAGTCCCATGGACAGAGGAGCCTGGTGGGCTGCAGTCCATAGGGTCGCTAAGAGTCGGACAAGACTGAGTGATTTCCCTTTCACTTTTCACTTTCCTGCATTGGAGAAAGAAATGGCAACCCACTCCAGTATTCTTGCCTAGAGAATCCCAGGGACGGGGGAGCCTGGTAGGCTTCCATCTATGGGGTCACACAAAGTCGGACATGACTGAAGCGACTTAGCAGCAGCAGCAGCAGCAGACATACGATATGAGAATTAAAAGAGTTAAGAACACTCAAATTTTTTGACTTTAGCATCTGGAAGAACAGTTGCCATCAACTGAGATGAGGAAGTCTATGAGTAATAATACTGAGGAGGGAGAAAGTGTCAGGATGTCAGTTTTGAACTTGTGAAGTGTGAAATATCTGTTACGCATCTAAGTGACATATCAACCAAGTAGTTGAATGTACAAGTGTGTATTCAGGAGAATGGTCCAGACAGAAGATATAAATTTGAGAGACATTAAGATATCACTGGGGCTTCCCTGGTGGCTCAGACGTAAAGAATCTGTCTGCGATGCAAGAGACCGGGGTTCAATCCCTGGGTCAAGAAGATCCCTGGAGAAGGGAATGGCAACCCACTCCAGTATTCTTGTCTGGGAAATCCCATAGTTCTTAACATAATATCTGAGTACAGAATAGGTAAATATTATGGACTTTCTCAATGAATGATTGGCATTTAATTAAATCCTATCATTATGATGATTGAAGTCTACATTCACATCCTGGGAGCTCAGTTACATGAAAATTCTTAAAAATAGCAATTCTTTGGTAGTCCCCAAATTATATAGAAAACTGTTGACACAGATAAGGTACAATAGATGGGTTTCCTTCAGCTACAACAAATATTTGGCTCTTGACTCAGTGACTACCTTTCTGACAACTGAACAAAATTGCTTTTCTACATTACATTTACATGAACCAAAGAAGCACATTTGATGACTGAGATAAAATACCAAAGCTTCTAAAATGAAATCTTCTATTTTTTTCACAAGCAAATTGCCCGAGGTTACCTTAATTAATGTGATAAATTTGGCAAAGGACACCAGAGAAGGAAAACCTCCAAACAAAAGGAAATAAACATCACTTTGATGTTAAGCTAAAAAAGAATTAAATTCTCTGACTGTGTGCCATTGCCTAATTGCAGCAAATCACCTTCACTTACTCAGCCAAAGGTTCTCAGCTTCCAGCTGCCCCTCCATGAGCCTAGCTGCCCTCCAGCAACAGCTCCTCTGTTTCTCCCTTTCTCCTGATTAAGACTTGCTGAAGGATTCCAGTGCAGAGACCAGTTGTGTGTGTGTGTGTGTGTGTGTGTGTGCACTCAGTCATGTCCGGCTCTGCAAACCCATGGACTGTAGCCTGCCAGGCTTCTCTGTCCAGTGGAGATATGAATAATCTAAGATATTCCCTCTAGATCAACAAGTGCAATATATTATCTAAAACAACAGAATGAGAGAGTAATCGAATGGCAGGCTGTTAAGGTTTATTACTGGACCTTTCTCTGACTTCATTCACCATCATGGAATTTCTGGTTAGCACGCACCTGATGCAGAAGACATCATAGAAGACACAGAAGCGGTTCAGCGACGAAAAGCATGGAGTTTAGAGTCAGGCAGCTCAGCCCCAACTCACCACCCCCATTATTGTCTGCCAGTGACTCAGCCTGTCTGAGCTTGGATTTCTTCATCTCTAAAATTGAGAAGATTATGTTTCCCAGAAAGGGCTATTGTGAAGAGGTACTGAGCTCACACACAGAAGGCGCCTCGTAAAGAACTTGACAGTCGACAATAAAGGAGACCTGTTCTTCCAAGGAATGTGCAATCTGCTGGGGAGACAGAAATTTACATAATTTACCATAGTAAAATGTTACAAATATTATTAAGCAGACTCTATGGGAGCAGAGACAAGAGAATAATTTTTTTGTTTATTTTTTAATCTTTTATTGTATTTAATACCAAAAGCAATTTGTATTAGGGTATAGCCAGTTAATGTAGTTTCAGGTGAACAGCAAAGGGACTCAGCCATGCATATACATGTATCCATTCTCCCCCAAACTTCTCTCCATCCAGGCTGCCACATAACATTGAGCAGAGTTTCCTGTGCCATGCAATAGGGCCTTGCTGGTTATCCATTTTAAAAATAGCAGTGGGCACATGACCTCCCAAAACTCTAACTACCCCTTCCCCCAACAGCCATAAATTTATTTCCTAGGTCCCAGTCTCTTTCTGTTTTATAAGTAAGTTTATTTGTAGCATTTCAAGACAAAAGAATAATTAACTCTGCTGGATGTGGGGGTAGGAGGGGGAAGATACAACAAGCCTCTGGATTTTGCTGTCTGACACTAGCATTACCAGGTTGACCTCACAATCGTCAGCAACAAACAAGCTCTGGTAGCTTTATCATTAAAGTAAATAAACAACTCTTCCTTTGACTTCATATCCACTTCCAGCTAACTGCTCACTTCTCTCTGCCCTTCATAGCAAGGCTTTTGGAAATGTTTACTGCCCCCACCTCCCTTTTAGTCTTCAACCTGCTCCCATCTGGCTGTCCTTTCCCTGGAAATGACATGTTGCTTCCACTCTGGCCATCTTTTCGGGCTTTGTAGCATCTCCTCCTCCGCTGCCATGGCCCAGGGCAGGCCCACTTCTTTCCTACCTGTATTTTTTCCTTTAGATGACCTCAGCTAGTCCCTTGACTTTAAATACAACGTATTCCCTGATGACTTCCAGATTTACATCCTCAGCCCAATCTCTTTCTCAGTTCAGTTTCAGTTCAGTCACTTAGTTGTGTCCAACTCCTTGTGACCCCATGAACCACAGCATGTCAGGCCTCCCTGTCCATCACCAACTCCTGGAGCCCACCCAAACTCATGTCCATTGAGTCAGTGATGACATTCAACCATCTCATCCTCTGTCGTCCCCTTCTCCTCCTGCCCTCAATCTTTCCCAGCTTCAGGGTCTTTTCAAATGAGTCAGCTCTTTGCATCAGGTGGCCAAAGTATTGAGAGTTTCAGCTTCAGCATCATTCCTTCCAGTGAACACCCAAGACTGATCTCCTTTAGGATGGACTGGTTGGATTTCTTTGCAGCCCAAGGGACTCTCAAGAGTCTTCTCCAACACCACAGTTCAAAACATCAATTCTTCTGTACTCAGCTTTCTTTATAGTCCAACCTCACATCCATACATGACCACTGGAAAAACCATAGCCTTGACTAGACGGATCTTTGTTGACAAAGTAATGTCTCTGTTTTTTAATATGATGTCTAGGTTGGTCATAACTTTCCTTCCAAGGAACAAGCATCTTTTAATTTCATGGCTGCAGTGACCATCTGCAGTGATTTTGGAGCCCCCAAAAATAAGGTCAGCCACTGTTTCCACTGTTTCACTAAAAATCTTTTCCATCCAATTGCTGATTCAGCATGATTATACTGATGGACTTTCCGAACTTACAGGTCTGTGCATTCATGCTAAGTCATTTTCAGTCATGTTCGATTCTTTGCAACCCCATAGACAATAGCCTGCCAGGATCCTCTGTCCATGGAATTTTCCAGGCAAAAATACTGGAGTGGATAGCCATTGCCTTCTCCAGGGAATCTTCCTGGCCCAGGAATAGAACCTGAGTCTCTTACGTCTCCTGCATTGGCAGGTGGGTTCTTTACCACTAGCGCCACCTGGGAAGCCTTGAACAGGTCTAACACAGCTATTGATTCCACCACACCCACTCACACAACAAAAGAAAACAAATAAAAATGCCTGTTCCTTTCTTATTCTTTCCTGTCCTGTAAATGTCAGTACCAAGGTATGTCACCTTTGATTGCCTTTGTTCCTTCACCTCCTGTTTCTGATCCATCATCAAGTTGCTGTCTCTACCTCCTTGTTCATTTCCCTCTGTGTCCACTGCAATCACCATCATTCAAGCCACAGCCACCCTTCACCTAGCCCTCTGCAATAGCTCCTAACTCATCTTGTAGCTCCCAACTCTGCCTCACTCTTCTCTCCACAAAGTCTCCACAGTGTCTTCACAAAGCAGCTCACATGATTTTCATCAAATGCACTCTCCTATTCGTTTCACTTGGGAAGAAACCTCAGTGCTTTCTCATGACCTGGGAAGCCTCACACTGTCTGGCCCCATCCGCCTCTCTGCCCCTTCTCCTGCCTTTCTCCAGGTAACTCACTATACACCTTGGCACAAAGGACTTCTTTCCATTTCTCAAATGTCCCAGTTTATTTCTTTATGAATGAAGTGAGTGAAGTTGCTCAGTCGTGTCCGACTCTTTGTGACTCCATGGATGGTAGCCTACCAAGCTCCGCAGTCCATGGGACTTTCCAGGCAAGAATACTGGAGTGGGCTGCCATTTCCTTCTCCAGGGGATCTTCCCAACCCAGGGATCGAACCCGGGTCTCCTGCATTGCAGACAGATGCTTTACCGTCTTGTTTCTGCTCTATGCCACACTGTCCTCCCAGTCTCCGAACGGCTGTCTTTCTCAAGGTTAGGTATCAGCTCAAATGCACCCCCGTCAGGTGCAATAAAGGCAGCTGCCCACTGTCCATTATAGAGGAGCCCTGTACCCACTTCCATCGACGTCTCATATGTTACCCATTCTGTCTTCTTCACAACACAAATCCCTTTTCAAATTTGTGGTATTCAAATGCTTGTTGATTATTTATATCTCTCTAAAGTCTAAGATTCAGGAGAGAATGGATTTTTTAAAATTAATTTTTATTGAAGAGAATGGATCTTGAACTGCTTTGTTTATTGCTATATATCCAGTGCCTGGATCCATGCATGGGACTTGACAACCATTTACACAATATTTTTGATTAAATTAACACAGCTTTGGAAATGTTTGGTAAGAAGAGTTATTGGATTTATTCATTAACTTTAAGGGGTTGTGGAGCAATGAGTACGTAGAGCACAAAGGACTTTTAGGGCAGTGAAACTATTATGTATGATACCAGAATGGTGGACACATGTCATTATACATCTCTCTAAACCCATAGAATGTATGACATCAAGAGTGAACCTGGGACGTTCCTGATGGCTCAGCGGTAAAGAATCCACCTGCCAATGCAGGAGACATGGGTTCAAGCCCTGATCCAGGAGGATCCCACATGCTATGGGCTGCTAAGCCCACGTGCCACCGCTGCTGAAGCCAAGGCACTGTAGGGCCTGGGCTGCGCAACAAGAGAAGCCACTGCAGTGAGAAGCCTGCACACCACGACAAAAGAGTAGCCCCTGCTCACGGCAACTAAATAAAACCCTGCAGAGCAATGAAGACCCAGCACAGCCGTAAACAAATTAATTAAACTAAAAAAACTTTTTTTCCAAAAAAAAAAAATCGTGAATCTGAATCTAGAAAAATGATATAAATGATCTTACTTGCAAAGCATAAACAATGAAACAGATGTAGAGAACAAACGTATGGATACCAAGGGGGAAGGGAAGTGGGATGAATTGATGTACATATGTGTGCTGGGTGACAAACAACTGAGCTATACTCAGTTGTGTCTAGCTGTTTGAGATCTCCTGGACTGTAGCCTCCCAGGCTCTTCTCTCTTTGAAATTCTCCAGGCAAAAATGTGTCTGACTCTTTGCAACCCCATGGACTGTAGCCTACCAGGCTCCTCCATCCATGGGATTTTCCAGGCAAAAATACTGGAGTGGGTAGCAATTTCCTTCCCCAGGAGATCTTCCCAACCCAGGGATCGAACCCCAGCCTCCCAAATTTGAGGCAGATGCTTTACCGTCTGATCCACCAGGGATTCTCTATAAAACAGACCACTAATGAGAGCCTACTGTATGGTACAGGGAACTGTAGTCAGTGTTCTCTGGTGACCTAAATGAGATAGAAATCCAAAAAAGAGGGATATATGTATATCTGTATGTATAACTGATTCACTTTGCAGTACAGTAGAAACTAACAATGGAGAAGGCAATGGCACCCCACTCCAGTACTCTTGCCTGGAAACTTCCATGGACGGAGGAGCCTGGTGGGCTGCAGTCCATGGGGTTGCTAAGAGTTGGACACGACTGAGTGACTTCTCTTTCACTTTTCACTTTCATGCATTGGAGAAGGAAATGGCAACCCACTCCAGTGTTCTTGCCTGGAGAATCCAGGGATGGGGGAGCCTGGTGGGCTGCCGTCTATGGGGTTGCACGGAGTCGAACACAGTTGAAGTGACTTAGCAGCAGCAACAGCAGAAATTAACAAAATGTAAAGCAAATACACTCCAATAAAAATTAATTTAAAAAAGAGTAAATCCTAATGTAAACTATGAATTTTGGATGACAATGATGTGTCAACATAGGTCCACCAATTGTAACAAGTGCACCCCTCTGGTAGATGATGTTGATAATAGAAGAGGCTATGGATGTGTGGAGGCAGAGGTATACGGGAAGCCTTTGTAGCTTACACTCAATTTTGCTGTGAAGTTAAATCTAACTTTAGAAATAAAACCTATTAAAAATATTTGAAAACTTTAAAAATCTTTAACTATATTTTTTTTATGGTTTCACATATTTATGCCCGTTGTTCCACTAGTAAATGTAATTGAAAATCTGTTGAATGTAAAAAGCAGCAGTTAAGCTGAAGTGATTTTACTCATAGAACATCTTTGTACTTTTGCAAGACTAGTCTTCAGTTACTGTTAGCAATAAAGGCATGCCAGGGTACCTCCCCTGCCCTGAAAGACACCATACACAAAACGTTATCTTTGAGGCTCTTCTATACCTTGAGTGAGGGTGTTGTTGCTCTTGTTTAGTTGCCAAGTCTTGTCTGACTTTTTGCAACCCCATGGGCTGTAGCCTGCCAGCCTCCTCTGTCCATGGGATTCTCCAGCAAGAATACTGGAATGGGTTGCTATTTCCTTCTCCAAGGGATCTTCCTGAATTAGGGATCAAACCTGTGTCCCCTGCATTGCAGGTGGGTTCCTTACCACTAGTGCCATGTCGGGGAGGGCACATATTACCCTGAAACTCTTTTCTCCTAGACTAATTAGAAGTTCAAGGACAAGGAATTATTTTCTATCTTTTCAGGTGCTAAGGAAATCCATATCCATTTAATAGGGGAAGTAGCTCCTACAATCAAAGGGGGTGGAAGAAACTAAAAGACAACCTAAAGCAGTCATTTCTACAAAAATATATGCTAAGTAAATCAAGAATGCAGAGTCCTTTCTAAGTTATTCACTTCTCAGGAGGCTTCAAATGCTGTCACCGGACATGTCTGTTCAAGGAAAGTTCCAGACAATGGGAGTTTGAAGGCCAGACTCTCTGCTGCTACAGAGGAGGATTAGTGAAAGAGCAGGCACTCTAAATTTTCTCCCCTAATTGTCTGGACATTAAAGGTTTTTGCCAGTCTACTCACATTGTTATGATTCACTCTGTCCTGAAGGAATTTCATTTATGATCTCATGAATTCTAGAAAACTAAGTTCTTCATAAAGAGTCACTTGGTGATATCTCTGCTCCCAGTAACTGCAGATCCCAGGTCTCTGAATCAGTTTCCTGAGGCTTTCTCTAAATTCTTCAGTGCAAAGACACCACCGAATCTGCAGGTCCCATGTCCTTTGGGTGGTCACTGGCAGTGGAGAAAGAAGATGAGCCAGCGTGGGATACTGCGTCATCACCAGCCATTCATTCAACCAACTTGGCATATGATCGCTCTTCAACTCTTTGCCTCCTATACTACGTATCTGATCATTTTCATATTGAAAATTGATGCAACAGAGAAGTAACTCATAAATCTGCCTTCCGCATCCTATTGTTTCAAGTCAGGTCACCCCCACCACCACCACTCTTGGGTCCTGGGACACAGAGTATTCACAAGCCATTTAAGGGTCCAGAGAGTCCAGTTTGTAATATCTACGATACTATCACTTTAAAGCAACAAGGTAAAATTCTTTTATTAAATTTTGACAACCCTCAGACAAAGTGAATGCAATTCAAGGTGACACTTACTGTCAAGGAAATCTTGCCTCTTCAAGGAGAGTGTTTTTTCGACACTCTGTTCACATTAGAATCACCAGGGGAGCTCTTTATAAATGTACTGAGAGGTTATGATTTAATTGGTCTGAGATGGGCTGGCTATAATGAACCGTCACGGTTAAGAACCACCAACCTAAGGTGGTAAGTGGGAGCCTCCAGATTTCTAAAACCCCAGTGGGGCTCCCTGCATTGCAGTGATGACCTTTGTAGCTAATAACGTACAAATATGAAACAATCAAGTGAGTGAAGAAACACAACTCAATTAGCACTGAAAATTAGGTAAGTAAGATCCATTCTATAGCTTAAAGGTCTCAGTCACAATTGTGTCCTGTTTACAATAGTTTTGGTAAGTGAAATTGAGTGAAAATGCTTTGTTGTTAGTAGCTTCTATTGTGTTTTATTTCTTCTGATGAGGTACTTTCCTTTGCGAGTTTACCTTTTCCAAATTGACTTTCATAGGACTGAGTTATCCAACTGCCTGAGGCCCTGCTTTGATGTGTTTAAGGTAGGGGAAAATCCTTTTAAATGAATTTCAAGGCTACGTCAAAAACAGTTTAAAAGTTAGAAAAATATTGTCATAAAATTGCTCTAGTCAGTAGTGTTTTGAGATTTCACAGCAGTGCATTGAACACTTGAAAGTACCGCTCAGTTTGTATTTTGTGGTTCTTTGCAAGCTATTGACTTTCCAACTTAATCCTCTCAGAATCCTGGAGGAGCTGTGCTATTTTGTTTTTGCCATTTCTATATCCAGTTCCTCTGGTTCGTCGCTAAGATGTGAAGCTCGGTTGTCCGCACACACGCAGGTCTCTATGTTCACCCACTTGGCACACAAACACAATGGGCTGTCCACTTAGAACCCAGATACCATTGGCCAGCCTTGGCAGTCACTGAGTTCTCCCCAGGGGCAGATGGGGGGTAAGGGGAAGGATTTGTTAATGAGCCTTCCAGACTCAGCCCTCTTGTCCTTAGCGTGAAAGTGAAGTCGCTCAGTCCTGTCCAACTCTTTACGACCCCATGTACTGTAGCCTATCAGGCTCCTCCATCCATGGGATTTTCCAGGCAAGAATGCTGGAGTGGATTGCCATTTCCTTCTCCAGGGAATCTTCCTGACCTAGGAATAGAACCCGAGTCTCCCGCATTGCGGGCAGCCGCTTTACCGTCTGAGCCACCAGGGAAGACGAATCAAATAAGGCTATTCTGAACTTGCCATTACAAGAGTATCAGCCATCATCTCCTGTGTTTTGGTAGAAACTCAAGGCAGGCAAAGGAGTAGGGATACTTCATAGTGGAAAAAAAATGGAAGACCGCTTGTGCGTGTACTGGAGGCTGTCTGCACAGAGAAGCTGCAGGTGAAATAAGTAGACGTGCTCTCTGATTGGTTAGCTATAGGCAGGATAAGCATATGCGCTCTGTGATTGGTAGGGTACGTATCTGGCTTTCTCTGGATAGTCCTGAGTTGAACATAGCTGTAAAAATTAGGAAAGCTGTCGATTATTTATCATGTCCTGGCCATTTGGGGCTAATTGTTATAGAAGTCATTGTTTAGCTTTATGGCCTGTCACTAGAGCTAGAAATCTGGCTTCCCTCAAGTGTGACTTACAGCAGGCGTGGTCTTCCTGCATGGCTTACTGGGGATAAGGGGTTGGTTTTCCTAGGAAGGTTGCTACAGGTTGTGGGTCAATGTTATTTTTTTTAATCTGTGGTCTGGACATTGTCTGCTTCTAAATTCAGTCTCTCAGAACTAACAGAACGGGGGGTTATGGGGACTGTTTAATCCTCTGCTTTCCAGTCTGTCCCACATCCTGACTGTAGGGATTAGCCACAAATATACTGATAATTGTAGTTATTAAATATAACTTGTTTTTATATGCAGAATAACTGAGGAAGGTTCAGAATTATCCTATTAGCTACCTATTTTAGTATCCTTTCTATTGGTGGGTGATCCTAAACTTTGGTTTAAAAGAAAAAGAAGGGCCTAGTAGTAAAATTGCCCTACAACAGAGTTTTCCTTTATTTTCTTAGTGCCATGCCCTGTAGGAGCTTAATACATGTTTAACAATACTTTGGAAATAAAAGGAAAGCAGCTATGGCAAAATCAAGATGCCTGGGCAGTAAATTCTTGCTTCTTTGAATTTAAATCAGAGAGTACTTGCCACTCTTCATCAAGGGCTCTTCGTGACCCCACTCTGCACCCTGTCTCTCTCCAGCTCCGTGAAGCACCATTTATCTGATGATGAAGAAGCGTGAACCACAATCAGCAGCCTGGTTCCCTCAGGAGGAGTATATTGTACCATCAGGCTTGATTGCCCCTCCAGTTCAGCTCAAAAAGTTTGCAGCTGACAGGAACACTGGCCAACATGTATCTCAACTGTAAATCTCTGTCCAGTTTCTTTTGTCCTTAGGATATCTGAATGTTGTAACAAATACTGTGCCCGTCAATCAGTTGTAGACATGTGAACGTACTGACTATGCTGAGATTTAGGTTGTAATTGCACTTGAGATTAATTTAGCCAAAGAACAGCAACCGCCAACAGCACTAAACTTGAGGCTAAGCACTTTTAAATACATTCTTCAGAGTAGTTCATGAGGTCATGTGATCCAGATGTTATTTCCATTTCTCAGAGGAGATTGTGAGCCTCTGTCAGGTCCAAGAGACCACAGCGGGAAAATGGCACAGCTTTTATTCCATGGATCAGGGATCCTCGCTCCTGGTTACTCATGTATGATTCAGATTCTCCAGAGAATCACATCCAACAGTGAACTGGGAAAGCTAGGGTATAATCCAGTTTGAGTCCAAAAGCCTGAGAACTGGGAATACTTGTTGTCCCAGCTTGGAGACCAAAGTTGCCTGCCTGCCTTTCTGATTGTTTTTCAAGCCCCCAAAGGAGTGGATGATGCCACTTTGTAACCAAAAGTGGGGTCTGAAAGCTCGCTGATCAAAAGGTAATAAAAATGTGAGCTTGGTGTAATGGAAAGTTTGCTTTATTTTGGGTGCCAGGGACACCGTCCAAAGTCTGACACTGCCCCCCGCCTCCCCCCCCCATGACAATCAGGGGGCAAGAGCTTTTATAGACAGAAGGAGGGGATTATAGGCAGAAACAACACGGTCAGCTCTGACAGTCATCTTGAAATTGGTCATTGGTGGTCTGTCCCGCATCATCTTGATTGTTTTAAGTACAGCTAGTCCTCAGTTCCAGGGTCTGTTTGTTCCCATTTCCTTGAGGTCAGTTCTTGGAATTGTGGTGGCTTATGAGTACAGTCAGATTATCATGTAATTAACTTCTGCCACCTGAAAGGGGTTTCAGTATCTATAAGACAGCTCACGGGATATGGCTCAGAATATCATCTATAGCCCTTGAGAAGAAAAGTTCTTGACTTTGCTTAAGGACTAAATTTTAATATTTGGTCTTCTTTGACTGTTTTCCTTCATGTAATTTTTCACTTCTTTAATTAAAAGTATTCTTTGCCTACAGTTTCTTCACAGACAAAAGGCAGATTTAGCACATTGAAAGGGGATGATTGGCTGTGGGCGAGCCTGAAAGGACCACAGTGTACTTCTCCAATTCAAACTCACATGGGAGTATGGTCTTTATCCCATCTACCAGGTCAAATGCTAAATCTCTTCTAGAAACACTTTCACAGGCACCCAGAGATAATGTTTTACGAGTCATCAGGATATCCTTTATGTAAAGGATATCTGCAGATATATCTTTATATAATGATACTCAGAAATTGTTTTCTGATTATTCTGGCCCAGAATAACCAGGGTTACATGTATTACAGGGTTATAGAGATCACTAGACACCAGGTGGGCTTCCCAGGTGGCTCAGAGGGTAAGAAATTCACCTATAGTGGAGACCTGGGTTCAATCCCTGGGTTGGGAAGATCCCCTGAGGAGGGCGTGGCAACCAACTTCAGTATTCTTGCCTGGAAATTCCACGGACAGAGGAGCCTGGTGGGCTACAGTTCATAGGGTTGCAGTGAATTAGACATGACTGAAGTGACGTAGCACACACACACACACACATACACACACACACACACACACACACACACACACACACACACACCAGGCAGGATTTATATGCTCATGTTGTCCAGCAAGCCGTCCTCAATTCCCCCAAAATAGTATCACAAATTGCATTATGACAGTGTTAGCCGCTCAGTCATGCCTGACTCTATGGTTTAGTCGCTAAGTTGTGTCCAACTCCTGGGACCCCATGGACTGTAGCCAGCCCCAGACTCCTCTGTCCATGGGATTCTCCAGGCAAGAATACTGGAGTAGGTTGCCATTTCCTTCTCCAGGGGATCTTCCTGACCCAGGAATTGAAGTCAGGTCTCCTGCATTGCAAGCAGGCTCTTTACCAACTGAGCTATAAGGGAACCCTGCATTATAATAATACAAGCATATAACAGTAAATTCCTTCTACAAAAGTTTACAGGCCATGCCCTGTCTCAGAGAGCAAAGTCATTATATGCTTATCAGCACTGCTGCCCACATGGTCACTCAGGAGTCAATAGCGCCGCATTCTGCACCTTCACTTCAGCTTTGTTCAGTTCAGTCACTCAGTCATGTGTGACTCTTTGCGACCCCATGAATCACAGCACGCCAGGCCTCCCTGTTCATCACCAACTCCCAGAGTTCACTCAAACTCGCGTCCATCAAGTCGGTGATGCCATCCAGCCAGCTCATCCTCTGTCACCCCCTTCTCCTCCTGCCCTCAATCCCTCCCAGCACCAGAGTCTTTTCCAATGAGTCAACTCTTCACATGAGGTGGCCAAAGTCCTAAAGTTTCAGCTTTAGCATCATTCCTTCCAAAGAAATCCCAGGGCTGATCTCCTTCAGAATGGACTGGTTGGATCTCTTTGTAGTTAATTCAAAATCACTTCTTGCATTTGTTATTTTTAGTTCTCCTCCATCCATCTTATCAGTGTGATGTTTATATGTGTTTTGATGTTATCAGTAAGAGACAGGGAATTTTTATTTTCTTCGAAATTGACAGAAGCATTTATCATAGGGAGAAGAGGTCCACAAGTGTTCAGAAAATTATTTGAAATCACAATTGTGGTCGAAACTAAGACTCTGGATGACCTAAAGGTAAGAATTTGCCCTGCTGGAGGGAAGGAGTAGGAAATCGTTGTTTACACCGGACAGAGGAGGAGCTAGAAAAAGACAGTTGTTTATGATTCCTTGTAACTTTCCTTCCACACGTTAAGGCCTAAACTAACAAAATTCTTGGTGTGATGAGGACTTTTGTGGGAACTGATGAAAGGGATATCTAAACTTTTGGTTCAAGTCTTGAAGGGGAAGTACCAATATAGGAAGTTGGACCTAATTTTGTTAACTAGCCTTTTGTTTTCAGTATTCTGATGCTCTGACATCTGGGGTCTTTTGGATCTTCCCAGAATTAGTCAATTCCTAGAGGTAGTCAACAACTCAGGGTTTCCCTGGTGACTCACACAGTAAAAAAAAACCCACCTGCAATATGGGAGACCTGGATTTGATCCCTGGATTGGGACGATCCCCTGGAGTAGGTCATGGCAACCCACGCCAGTATTCATGCCTGGAGAATCCCCATGGACAGAGGAGCCTGGCGGGGTAGTGTCCACAGGGTCACAAAGAGTCAGATATGACTGAGCAACTAAGCACAGCACAGGAGCAGACTTTTAAAATGCAAATCAACCAGAGCAGAGCCCACAACCCCAGCCGCCCTGATTAGCAGCCTGTCACACTCTGGGACACTATCCACCTGCTCTCTCACCCCAGTGTCAGTTACCAGACAACTAGAGATAGTTCCTAAGCCCCAGAGCCCACTGAAATTGTTCAACTAGCCAACTTAAGCCTGCTTACCCTCCCTCACCTGTTCTTTCTTGCAGAAACCCCAGTAAAGACCCTTGCTCACATGACCCCCACTTTGCCTCATACTGACCTTAATGATTCCCCAAGCAGCCTCCATAGCTTCACATGACTCTTTCTCTTGGGAACTGAGAGTAACTATCTTTGCCATGGCAACCATCTCCTGACCTGTGGACCTTACTAGATCTTTTCTATTAATGCACTATATTAGGAAAAAGTCCAGAGGAAAACACAAGGAAAAAAATAATGTCAGAAGTTACTGACTTGGTGAGAAGGGCTCTAAATTCTCAAACACTCAAGGCTGGGGTTCAGCCAAATTTCCTTGTCTCTGAGAGTCAGAAAAGCCCCACTCTTGCTTCAGAAGGATATGTCTTTGCTTTATTCTCAGCACTACCTACCTTCCTTCTCCTTTTACCTGGTATGAATTTGTATTTCAATAAATCAACCCATAGCAATTTTCTTTCATGACACCAGGGTTTCTCATATCTATATCAGAATCACATGGTAGGAAGAGATCTTAAAAGTGCATATTTTCAGCTTTGAACCAAAGCAAGGATCTCCAACCTATGTCCCTGGTCAAGCTTGATCTGAACTGAATGGTGAGTAAAGAATAGAATGCTTTTTCTTTTTAAGGAAATGTGTCTTTTATGAAATAAGGACACAATGTATAACCCAAACTTTATACAAGAGAGGAGGGAAAGATGTGATAAAAGTAGTATGAAAACATTTGTTCTTTCATAAGATCTCTTAACTTCTAGCTAAACATTTAGGTTCTTAGAAATTCCCTTTACACACATTGAGGAAGCTTAAAAAATGTACTAATCAAAATTTAAAAGTAAGGGCACAGTGAATTCAGAATCCTAAAATCACTTAGAAATGTGGATAATTTAGAAGGCAGGTGTATATGATAGAAATTATTTTCAACTTCCACTTAAAAGAATATATCAAAATTTAGCATAACTATATGCACAGTCTGTTCTTATTTCTGATCTACAAAAAGAAAAAATAAGCAATTTAAAGTCAAATACAAGCTTTGGTTAATAAAAGAACTAGAAGTCCGTTGGACTGTATGTGAGGATGCAATACACATTAACACATGCACATATGGGCACACACATGCACACTCAATTTTTTCTAATTTAAAGGTATGTAATCAATTTTTTGTGTGACTGACAAACTAAGCATGTTAGAAAACAATTTGAAGAAGAACTAAAAGCAATTTTAAATGATATTTAAGAATTTATACATTCCTAGATATTGAAATGGGCTTCCCTGGTGGCTCAGAGGTTAAAGCACCTGCCTGGAATGCTGGAGACCTGGGTTCGATCCCTGGGTCGGGAAGATCTCCTGGAGAAGGAAATGGCAACCCACTCCCGTACGCTTGCCTGGAGAATCCTATGGAGGGA
>SJYC01119753.1:0-24801 GCA_006408675.1 Madoqua kirkii
TGATGTCCATGTGTAGAGTCTTCTCTTGTGTTGTTGGAAGAAGGTGTTTGCTATGACCAGTGCATTTTCTTGGCAAAACTCTGTTAGTCTTTGGCCTGCTTTATTCTGCAACCCAAGGCCAAATTTTCCTGTTACTCCAGGTGTTTCTTGAGTCCTACTTTAGCATTACAGTCCCCTATAATGAAAAGGACATCTTTTTTGAGTTTTAGTTCTAAAAGATCTTGCAAGTCTTCATAAAACCATTCAACTTCAGTTTCTTCAGCATTACTGTTGGGACATAGACTCAGGGACTTACATACTTTTTTTAAAAAGGGCAGTGCCTTATGTAGATGTGACTAGATAAATGAAGGGGGGTCGGGCTTCCAGGGATGATGAATTGTGAGAAAATGACTAGGAAGTACACGGCGGTAGTGAATGGAAGATTATTTTAGTAAGGTTAGTTTATGCAGACTAATCTCAGTATGACTCTCCATTCTCAGTGATAAGAGTCTCCTTACCCTAGATAGCTGTGGGGAGGGTATTTAGGTTCTGTTTTCAGGCAGACAGAAGAGGGTAGTGAATTCTTCTTGTGTCTGATATTTCTCAACTGCCTTTAGCTGAAAAAAAGAATCAATATGCCAAAATGGCACAATTTGGGGTAGTATATTATGGTCTCCTTCACAGAAATGGGTCAATAGCCACATATACTGGTTGACGGTTGATCATCAGTTCTTTCTAAAACGTCCCTCAAGTTACACAGATAAAGAGCATCTTAAGAAACAATACTTTGGCCACCTGATGTGAAGGGCCAACACACTGGAAAAGACTCTAATGCTGGGAAAGACTGAGGACAAGGGGAGATCGGGCGACAGAGGATGAGATGGTTGGATGGCATCACCAACTTAACGGACATGATTTGAGCAAACTTTGGGAGATGGTGAAGGACAGGGTAACCTGGCATGTGGCAGTCAATGGAGTTGCAAAGAGCTGGACACGACTTAGCAGTTGAACACCAACAAGACACATATAGGTGAGAGTAGGATGTGAAGAGGATGCTGAAATAATGAGGCCAACTGCTAAGGCAAAGGAATTCTAATAAAAGGCCAAAATAGCTAGGGAATGAAACATTTTTCATAAAACCAGTTACATTGTCTTCAGTTGATGTCATGTTGTGGGTAATTTAGATTACAGTTCCTTCTAGATTCCTCTAAATCTAGCTTTGGGTTTTTTAGCCTCTGGATTTACCTTTTACTTACTTATTTATTTATTTTTGTTTAATTATGTGTTTGATTTTGCCATTTTGTTTGTATGTGTGTGTGTGTTTGCATTTCCTAGCAATTCATTCCTAGACTTATGAGATTAAAAGGTCGAGAAATATAGCTTCAAAATATAGAATGGAGGCAAAGAATGTGTTTTTATCTTAATCATGAAAAAAAGAATAGCACTTATTGTAATCAATATAATCAAAATAAATGACTATCATATCAAGTCAAAGAAGGATTAGTTAGTGAATTCTGAGAGTTGTCTACACATGCAAAAAATGTTAATATGAAAATAAGCTATCCAGGTTTGTGTAAACTGCAACCCATGGAACGAAGAACATAACCGTTTGCCTAAAAACATCCTCTGGAGGTCACCTAAGAAAACTGTTTCATTTACAGGATGAGGATTCTGCAGCTCAGAAGTGTTACATTGACTTGCCCAAGGCTATACAATTAATTCTTGGCAAAGTCAAAACTAGACAAATGCAAATTCTATTGGTTCCAAATCTCCTGCCCTTTCTGCTGAAACAGTATCTTTGTTAAGCAAAACGAAAAAGAAAAAAAAAATACATATCTGTTTTGTATTTGGTTTTACATAAAAGAAGGAGCTTCCTTTCAGGACATGGGAGAGGTAAGGATGCTAAAAACATATTTCAGGTAACTTGAATATGAGTTGTTGATTACATTGATTACACGGCTTAAGGTTTCTAGACCTCGTTCTACACTGATCTTTGTGCTGTCCTTCCGCCATAAGCAGCCTTATTTCCCCCAGACTTTCAGGAACTATGAAATGAAAAGCACAGAAATACACATCAGTCAGTATATATTTTAGCATTTATTATCTGCTGCAATGAAAATCTTAAAGGAATATTGAACATGGGAGCCAAAATGGAATACTGTATATCTCATCTTTTCCAAGTTATTAAGACACTTATTAAAGAATTAACTTCTAATTATCTTTCTAATTTTGGTGTCAAAAGTGAACTTTTGGATAATTCCCACAGTGGCTGAGCTCTATTGATAGGAGAAGATCAACAAACCATTAAGCTGGGGTTAAATTTAATAGAGGCGAATTCAGCCGGCAGGACCCAGAAAATCAGACTAATAGTTCAGATTGCCTGATAACGGTGCTTCTGATTCTGTAACCTCCATCAGAAAGGTCACAGCATTTGTGCTGCTTACAGACCTTACAGACACCTAAATCCCTCTAGCTGCTGGGAGAGAACCAATGAAACAATGAGTCAGTCTCTGCCTGGATCGTTCGCTTTTCTGATATTCACAACCTAATTTTCTCAACAACTGGGCTGCCAAACATTTATTTTCTCACAAATTTAATGAAAACCATGCTGTTTACAGCTCACTAGCATTGGACAGAAAATATTTCCTTGCTTCCTTGAAAAAAAAACAAAGGAAGAATTAGGATTGCCCAGAACTAATCAGGAAATTGTGTGGGGGAAAGGACAGGCTATAAAATTGTGGATCCAAGTTCAAGCACAAAGTGTGCTTTAGGCAGAAAAGTCTGACAAGCACCCTGCACTAAAATATAATAAATGGGGATTTTTTTGTTGTTGCCTTGTAAAAGTGATAGGTTTAGCGCTTCTTAATGGCAGAGGCTGGCATGCCTGTAACAACCCCCAACATAAACAGGACATCAGATATCAATCATGTCAGAGAGCAGGCTTTCAGCCCATGGCAATAGGTCCTCTGAAGACTGGCCTGGTATTGCCTCCTTAGCAAGCAATGGTAGTAAAATGCCTAGAAGCCTGGATCCTCCCCCACAGACCCCCAGGAGAAGGGACACTTACTATTTAATTTTTTCACCAAAATAATAATCTCTATATTCACATTTAAAATGACATACATCACTTGAAAGCTCTGGGCATATTCAATCATCTTTAGAATTATAAAGGATGTCTGTCTGGAACTATGAAATGAAAAGCACAGAAATACACATCAGTCAGTATATATTTTAGCATTTATTATCTGCTGCAATGAAAATCTTAAAGGAATATTGAACATGGGAGCCAAAATGGAATACTGTATATCTCATCTTTTCCAAGTTATTAAGACACTTATTAAAGAATTAACTTCTAATTAATCTTTCTAATTTTGGTGTCAAAAGTGAACTTTTGGATAATTCCCACAGTGGCTGAGCTCTATTGATAGGAGAAGATCAACAAACCATTAAGCTGGGGTTAAATTTAATAGAGGCGAATTCAGCCGGCAGGACCCAGAAAATCAGACTAATAGTTCAGATTGCCTGATAACGGTGCTTCTGATTCTGTAACCTCCATCAGAAAGGTCACAGCATTTGTGCTGCTTACAGACCTTACAGACACCTAAATCCCTCTAGCTGCTGGGAGAGAACCAATGAAACAATGAGTCAGTCTCTGCCTGGATCGTTCGCTTTTCTGATATTCACAACCTAATTTTCTCAACAACTGGGCTGCCAAACATTTATTTTCTCACAAATTTAATGAAAACCATGCTGTTTACAGCTCACTAGCATTGGACAGAAAATATTTCCTTGCTTCCTTGAAAAAAAAACAAAGGAAGAATTAGGATTGCCCAGAACTAATCAGGAAATTGTGTGGGGGAAAGGACAGGCTATAAAATTGTGGATCCAAGTTCAAGCACAAAGTGTGCTTTAGGCAGAAAAGTCTGACAAGCACCCTGCACTAAAATATAATAAATGGGGATTTTTTTGTTGTTGCCTTGTAAAAGTGATAGGTTTAGCGCTTCTTAATGGCAGAGGCTGGCATGCCTGTAACAACCCCCAACATAAACAGGACATCAGATATCAATCATGTCAGAGAGCAGGCTTTCAGCCCATGGCAATAGGTCCTCTGAAGACTGGCCTGGTATTGCCTCCTTAGCAAGCAATGGTAGTAAAATGCCTAGAAGCCTGGATCCTCCCCCACAGACCCCCAGGAGAAGGGACACTTACTATTTAATTTTTTCACCAAAATAATAATCTCTATATTCACATTTAAAATGACATACATCACTTGAAAGCTCTGGGCATATTCAATCATCTTTAGAATTATAAAGGATGTCTGTCCCTGATGGCTCAAGTGATAAAGAATCTGCCTGCAGTGCAGGAGACAATCCCTGGGTCAGAGATGTGGATTCAATCCCTGGGTCAGGAAGAATCTGATAGCTTATGGTGAATGATGTTGGGTTATTGATCTCCAAAGAAGAAGATTTAGCTTCAGGACCAGGAACCAGGCTTGATCACTCAAGAGTTTTTGTGTAGCAGAGTTTTATTAAAGTATAAAAGGGGACAGCCTTGACGTACTCCTTTCCTGGTTTGGAACCAGTCTGTTGTTCATGTCCAGTTCTAACTGTTGCTTCTTGACCTGCATACATATTTCTCAGGAGGCAGGTTAGGTGGTCTGGGATTCCCATTTCTTTCAGAATTTTCCACAGTTTGTTGTGAACCACACAGTCAAAGGCTTTGGTGTAATCAATAAAGCAGAAGTAGATGTTTTTCTGGAACTCTCTTGCTTTTTCTATGATCCAACAGGTGTTGGCAATTTGATCTCTGATTTCTCTGCCTTTTCTAAATCCAGCTTGAACATCTGGAAGTTAACGGTTCGTGTACTGTTGAAGCCTGGCTTGGAGAATTTTAAGCATTACTTTGTTAGCATGTGAGGTGAGTGCAATTGTGTGGTAATCTGAACATTCTTTGACACTGCCCTTCTTTGGGATCAGAATGAAAACTGATCTTTTCCAGTCTTTTCCAGGCATCTTTTCCAGACATTTTCAGGGAAACAACTTCATCAAGGCTATATATTGTCACCCTGCTTATTTAACTTATATGCAGAGTACATCATGAGAAAACACTGGGCTGGATAAAGCACAAGCTGGAATCAAGATTGCTGGCAGAAATGTCAATAACCTCAGATGTACAGATAACACCATCCTTATGGCAGAAAGTCAAGAAGAACTAAAGAGCCTCTTGAGCAAAGTGAAAGAGAAGAGTGAAAAAGCTGGCTTAAAACTCAACTTTCAAAAAATGAAGATCATGGCATTCAGTCCCATCTCTTTGTGGCAAATAAATGGGGAAGCAATGGAAAAAGTGAGAGACTTTTGGTCGATGCAGGGGGGGAGGGGCTCCAAAACCACTGCAAATGGTGACTGCAGCCATGAAATTAAAAGATGCTTGCTCCTTGGGAGAAAAGCTATGACCAATCTAGACAGTATATTAAAAAGCAGAGACATTACTTTGTTAACAAAGGTCCATCTAGTCAAAGCTATTTTTCCAGTAGTCATATATGGATATGAGAATTGGGCTGTAAAGAAAGCTGAGCACCGAAGAATTGATGCTTTTGAACTGTGGTGTTGGAGAAGACTCTTGAGAGTCCCATGGACTGCAAAGAGATCCAACCAGTCCATCCTAAAGGAAATCAGTTCTGAATAGTCATTGGAAGGACTGATGCTAAAGCTGAAACTCAAATACTTTGGCCACCTGATATGAAGAACTGACTCATTGGAAAATACCCTGATGTTGAGAAAGATTGAAGGCAGAAGGAGAAGCAGACGACAGAGGATGAGATGGTTGGATAGTATCACCGAACTCAATGGATCTGAGTTTGAGCAAGCCCCGGGAGTTGATGATGGACAGGGAAGCCTGCAGTCCATGGGGTTGCAAAGAGTAGGACCTGACTGAGTGAAGTGAACTGGGAAGGGGACAGAGAAAGATTCTGATATAGACATCAGACAGACATCAGAAGAGGGATGGGGAGTGCCCCTCTTGCTAGTCTTAGAAAAAGAGATATACTTTTTCAGTTGGTTCTTACAGTAAATCAAAAGAATGTCTCAAGGTTGTAGACCCACTCCCACAATATACATTTTAAGATAACAGGATTAGAACTAACAACAGAAAGATCTTACCAGACCCACTCTCATAATATACATTTTAAGATGACAGGATTAGTCAGAAGTTTCTCAAGAAGGAGAAACATGTCCTCAAGTAGGATATGTTGTTGTCATATAATTATCAGCACAGAGTCTAAGGGCAAACATATCCTTGAGCAAGATGAGTTGTTTTGCTGTGCATCAGCTCTGGGCTCAGAGAAAAAAAAACATTTGTCCTTTTCTCCTCCTTGAGAACTCCAGACCCATTTCTCCCCCTCCCCCTCTTCCTCCTCCAGGACCCTGGACTTCTTATCAACCTGCCTAGGAATTTCTTCTCTCAATCCCCTCGAGGAGGAAATGGCAGCTCACTCCAGTATTCTTGCCTTTGAAACCCCATGGACAGAGGAGCCTGGTGGTTGAAATACCATCTTTGGTGTTGCCTTTCCTATTACTTTTTCCTTCAGTCATCCATATTACCAGTTCCAAAGCCTAAATGTCTCTGGAATCTCTTCTTTCTATCATCTCCACAATGCCAATGATTTTAGTCCCATCCACCCTCATCTTTTACCTAGAACACTAACTTGTCTCTTTGCTTTCATTCTTATGCCTTCCTGTCTGTGTTGGCAAAAGCTGCAGTGAGCCCTCAGTGGCTTACAGAGAAAGTCATTTGTTTGGTTCACTTGAGGCGTGCGGGTTGGCTGAGTTCAGCTCTGCCTGTGTCTCTTTATGGGACCAGTGGCTGCAGAAGCATGTTCTTTTCGTAACTGATGTGGAGGCCAGAGGCCAAGACAAATCATGCCTGCACCTCTAAAGCTTCTGCTCTAGGCACACACGCTAACATTTCATTGGCTAAAGCAAGTCACAGGGCCACCCTATGATCCAGCAGGTGAGTCTAATGATTGTTTCCATTGCGAAAATGTAAGCTTCATGATTATAGAAACATTGTTTAGTGTAGGGATATGTTATGTTCCTACCGTCCCTGTGTGTATATGTATTTAGATATATCAATATTAATAGTTGTGTACTTCTGCTAATGATCTTCCCTACTCATTCTGCCCCTTCAACACTGCTTAGCAAAACAGAAATTTTTGGACAGTTTAATTCTCAGTTCTGCCATTTAGTTGCTGTGTGGGTTAATGATTTAATCTTGCTGAGACTTACCTATAAATTAGAGATGATAATTTTTACTTTGGGATGTTGGGGGACTTAAATGAGCCATGCATGAACAAACACTCAGGCTGTTGTTCCCTTCTCTATGCCAGTTCTCAAGCCTAATCACCAAGCCTAACTGGTCCTATTTCTACTGGACATTTTCACCCAGATTTGCTGACAGCGCTCCATGGCTCCAATCAAACCCATCAACTTTCTATCAAAACTGTCAACTCACCCTTGTTGTCTATTTCAGCTAGTTTTTCAATAGGTTCAGGCTGAAAATCTGGAAATTATTGCCCACTAAGCCCTCCTCTGTCCCAGTCTTGCCCCACCAGTCTACCCACCAGCTCTCTGTGGTCTTCCCAGTTTCTCTGTACTGACCCTGACATTACCTCCCTTGAGATGTCTCCTGGGGTTTGCCAGTTATCCAGGCTCTGGTCACTATAGTCAAGCACTTCACTCTACCATATTTACTCACATGGGGTAGATTTCCAATCAAGTCTTCAAGGATATGCAAAGTGAAGTAGCTGACAAAGCAGTATGTGAATCATATTGACATGTTTAGTTTTTAAAACCTGTGTCTATACAAAAGAAAAAGATCAGATCCAGAAAGAATACAACAAAACATAGGTGCTAGGATTACAAAAGTATCTATTTTCCTTTTTTAATACTTGTTCTATGTTTCTTTGCTTTATATGACAAAAAAGGCACTATTTTTAGAATTAGTAAAAAGACTTAATTTATAAATCTAAATTACCATGAAAAACAAATATTCTATGACACTTTTTTTCTAAAAAAGATCCAAGTACTTAATCCTGGCATTCAGATCTTTTGTGCATGAGAAGTCTTAACATGCTTTGGCTCCAGATTATTTTTCCAGCCTTGTCTCTCACCACTTTCCTTTGTATTCCCCCATATTACAATCAAACCGCACTCTATTTCTCTCTCCACATAGAGCTGAGGTGGCCTCCCATTCCCACAAGTCTTTGACAAGACTCCTCAATTTTCACAAAGGCACAGCAGTTTTACTCTGTTTTGCGCCCTTTTTAACACTTTAATGAGCTCTCCATCAAGGGCTCAGTTTATTTGCACTTTAAGCACTCATGAGGAAATAGAGCATCAAGCATCTGCTCTTTAACTTCTATTAAAAGCCCAAAGAAGAAAAATATTACCCTCCACAATCCTATCTGTTAGGAATCTGTTAAATCTCTATTTAGTTCACAACAACCTTAAAGCAGGGCATGGATAGATCTAATTCTAACAGATGTTAATAAAAAGTAGGTATCTAATATGCATTGTGAAAAGAGCAAGGGAAAGAGTCACACAGTAGCCACACCTACACAAAACCCACTGTGACTGCCCATTCACTTTCTTCCTCCTCTCTAGAGCCTGAGATTCCTTGAGACACCTCGCCTGTCTTCCACGTCTGCTCTCTACTGCCTTTTGAAATCCCTTATTTTCCTGAGAGATAAATGCAGCTCACACTCACTCTGCTTCTCTACTCAGGAAGTCAAAAGCCTGATACATAAGCCTGCACTTTGGTGCTCCCTGGACCCCAGGCCAAAAAAGAATTCTGAAAGCATCCTTCAGACAAAATAAGGCTCCTCCTAGAAGAAAATTCTTTTAGCTAAGAAAATATGGTTTTTCCATAGTAGTGTTCATTCTTTAAAGCTTGATTCCCTGCTGTGCCTAAATAGAATAAAATAGTAAGTTAAGTAATGCACTCTGTAAAATTATGTTAAGAATTTATTTACTACATAAACTACACTGAGGAGTAGAGCCACCTGTACCTAATTTGGCACCTCCTTAAATATGACTTTAAGTTCTCTCTGTTATTGTACATAAAAATTCTCTAAAAATAACATTAAAACCTTCTGAGCAAAATTGCATAGCAAGAGGTCACGGCCCTGAGACATGATGAAAGTACACGTGTATGAGTCATAGACATTAAGATGCTGCCTCCCCTGCTCAGTTCTTTAGATGTTATTATCTGCTAGATTTAACGAAGACAAAAGACAGTTTTACTTCAAATGCCATCCGTATTTTTGCTTAAAAATGTACAAGCCTGCTTGACATTGCAAAATTGTATACAGCAATATGACATTTGTTTTGAAGAATTAGAATCCTAAAATTGTTTTTACGGTTTAAACAAGGTATTTTATCTGCAGTGCTGTAATTCCATGTCAGAATTTTACTTACATGTGCTGGCTCCAGACTCAAGTAATTGGAACGGGATTTTCATGAGCAGAAATGAGCTCAGAGCAAGGGAGTATTTTACTCTTCAAATTCAGGGACAATAAATTGTTACACTTCTTAGTTCCTTGCCAAATAAATAAATAAATCTTAACACTATTCAAACTGATACTACAAAATATCCCCAAGGAACAGATGACAGAAATCTATCATTATGGTAATAGAGCCAACCATAGGAAAATTGCTAAGGAAAATTGCATCTGGATAAGTTGTCCCAGATGGTGTCTTACGATGAGCAGCCTGCCCTTCCTAGCACAAAATCATGGTCATGAGTCCTCCATCCCAGAGAGAGAGAGTGTGTGTGGCATAATAGTGTTAGGAAGCTTTGCAAAGCCTTATGGCTCTGTTTCTGTGCATCCAGCTCATTGCCATTCACTTCAGTATTCACCATCACCTGCTCTGACATGATGTATAATACACAGGTAAGAGCTAATGGTAGCCAAACTGAGTCCAGGAGCCTTCTAATTAGAATTCATGTGAATTCTCCTATACTCATACATTGCAAAGTTTAGTATTCTGGAAAGCTCATGAAGTGGTGTCTGCAATTGTAGTTTTCAGCCCCCAAGCCAGAGAGCTCCCCTCAATACACTCAGTCAGCTCTCCTGATGGGGGTTCTGTGTGAGTGAGATTTCATGCCTTCAAATCAAATGGCCTGAGTAAAAACATGATGTAATAAAATTGGATTTTGACTTCTGCTTTCAACATGGTAACATTACATAACTTGAATAACTTTTCTGATGCAGACAAATTATTTCTTTGGAATTATTTAAATGCACTGCTGAAGTAACACACACATGAAAAATGAGGAACTCAAAGGCCTCAAATATCACATGGGCAGTAAACCTGGGAAGTAAGTAAATATTAAGACTGGCTTTTGATCCAAGGATTTTTGCTGAACTATGAATAACTTGAGTTTGTGATGTATTAACGTAACACATGGGGACAGTAGAAAAATCCCAAGGCCTGCTAAAGATAGAAAACCTTACAGGAGACCCTCATAAAGTGGAGATCCTTAATGACACTAAAGGGAAAAGTAAGGAACTTTGCCTGTCTTGAATTTGACACTAGTTGAAGAGAGAAAAATCTACTCTGAGAATTTGAAATCTCAATCTGGTCCTCAGTTGGGTTTTGGCCCAAATTCATACTTTGTGGTCTAAAAACCCTAAGTTAAGTTATAAATAAATTTAAGTTGATTTTAAGTTAGATGTGTTGTATAGAAGAGAATAAAATAAATATCAATCCTCTTTGATAGTATCAGCTTCAACCTTTTTTTAAAATTTATTTTTGGCTACATCAGGTCTTCATTGTGAGGTATGGGCTTTTCTCTAGTTGTAGCACATGAGCTTAGTAAATGTAGCACGTGGGCTTAGTTGCCTCATGGTATGTGGGATCTTAGTTCCTCCACCAGGGATTGAATTCACATCCTCTGCATTGGAAGGTGGATTCTTAACCACATGACTACCAAGGAAGTCCGTGTCAGCTTCAGCCTTAACCGAAACTTTGACACAGATATAGACCAAGAAAACAAATAGCTCATAGTACAAAATGCAACAATTCACAAGAATAAGGCACCATAAGAGAAAAATCATAGAAACAGATTTAAAATAATGTCAGAATTAGAATTATCAAATAAAGGATGGTAAACTGTTATGCATAATACGCTTAACTAAATTTAAAAAATAAGAAGCTTAAAAGCATGAGCAAAGAGCAAGCATGATAGAGATTTATCTGGTTTGATGAACCAAATAAAACTATGTTTAGATAATATATCTAAAATAAACCAAATCAAATTATATTCAGATAAAATCCAAACAAGTAAAAATAATGAAGTTAAGAATTTGAGATCAAATAGCCGATGAGATGCATATTCATAAAGAATCAGACAACTGGAACATAACTATGAAGAAATTAGGTGTAAAATATGAAAAAATCTAGAGAAAAGAGTGACAAGCATTCTCCTAATGCCTAATCAGAAATTCAGAAAAAGGTAAAGAATTGAGAACAGGCAATATTTGAAGGTAAAATGGTTAAGAACTTACAAGAACATTGTAAGAACTTTAGATCCACGATGGTGATACCTCTGAAATAAGACAAATAAAAACAAATTCAATTTTAGACAAATATTAGAGAGAATGAAGAATAAATGTAAAAGTAAATGTAAATAAATGAGAAAGAAAAAATGTATTTAAAAGCTTCCAAGGAGAAAGAGCTGATTACTTCAGAGGAACGACTATTGGTGACCTCATAAAGAACAGATGTCAGCAGACTGCAAAAACATCCTGACAGAACATCACTGTCAACCTGAATTTCTATACCATGAAAAGCTGTCTTTCAAGACCAAACAGGAAACCTGGGAAGCCCCTGTGACTCAGTGGTAAAGAATCTACCTGCCAATGCAGGAGACACAGGAGACTCGGATTCGATCTCTGGGTGGAGAAGACTGCCTAGAGTCGGAAACAGCAACCCACTCCAGTATTCTTTCCAGGAGAATCCCATGGACAGAGGAGCCTGGTGAGCTACAGTCCATGGGCCCGCAAGGAGTCATCATGACTGAGCAACTTAGCACACACGCACAGAGGAAACAGAGGCACTGTCAAACAAACAGTCCAGCGTGTTTGTCACTTTAAGATCTAAAGTGATTTGTAAGGAATCTATGCATTTCAGAAAGAAGAAAAGCCATTCCAGATGGAAGGTGTGATGTGCAAGAATGGTGTGCAAAAACATTGACAAATATGTGAGTAAAAGCAAGCAACCAATGACTGCTTAAAACTATGAAGTTAATGTCCAGTTTGTGGGGACATATAAGAGAAAACTGAAATACTCCCTAACAGTAATAGATATTTCTATCCTGGTATTGGCTTTAGACTTAGACTTTGATGGCTAATTCTTCTGGTCCAACAAACATACTCCTAAAAATATTGGTTAATTTATATGATTTTGGTGATTAAGGGGGAAAATGATGGAATGTGTATGTTAAAGACAGCACTGAATAAGTTAACCTTTACCTAGACAGGGGGAATGTTTTACCGTGGTTCAAGGAATTTATTCTAGCTCCCTTTAAAACTGAAGCTTTATTCCTGTCCTTCCCAACAGCAAACTTTGCTAATTCAAAAATCACCAAGAGGACTGGTCTTGTATTTCTTAAATCAAGGCAGGGAACAAAACATCACTCTTGCTGCACTCACCCAACCCTTTGGCCAGGATGGAGCTTACTGGTTAATCAGGGAGCTGTTTGCTGAGGACCCATCTGCAGTCTCTTAATTTTCTCAGATGCTGCAGGCAGTCACCACCAAAATCAATCAGAACTAACATTTGACATCAAACCTGGTTGCCTTTCTGAACAGAAGACTGCTGACTTTATCCTACATGGAAAATGGTTTGTGATTCTTACTTCTTTCTTCAGTTGTTAGTGAGAGAAATGCATTTGTTTAATCTCAGAAATATTCTTTCACTCCTGGTTGCAGTCAAAGGTTAAAACAAACTTATCAAGTAATAATACTGGCTTAAAGTTTCACACTGCCTTATGCACATAGTCAGACTTTTAGATATACACATTCTATATTTGTTTATAAATAATTGTACAAGAATGATGTGTTTGCCACAGAAAAGAAAGGTCTCATATTTTTATAGTGCTTTACAGTTATCAAAGCACAAAACCATAAATGTTTTGTTCCAAAAAAATACGCACACAGTAATACCATGTGACAGGCATTGTGCTGGATACTGGGATCACAAGTTCCTGCCCACATGAGCTTATAGCTTAGAAGGGGGAAGCAAACACATAAACGGATGGTGTGAACAGAGGGTGACACCTTCTATAATGAAATAGAGGGGACAGCATGATGTGATTAAATGTATGGACCTTGGAACCAGGAAAACCTGAATTCCTGTATCTACTCTATAATTTATTGGCTATATATTAGTTAGGGATCTTCAGAGAAACAGAACCAATAGGATGAGGATGAGCATATATATATTGAGAGAGAGAGAAAGAAAGATATTTTAAGGAATTGTCTCACATGATGATAAGGATGGCTGGCAAGTCTGAAATGAAATTCTGGCAGGCATTGATGTTGCAGTCTTAAGTCCAAAAGCAGTATGGAGACAGAATCCTTCTCATCAGGAGACCTCAGTCTTTCTCTTAAGGCCTTCAACTGATTTGATTATACCCACCCATGTGATGGGGTTTTCCAGGTGGCACTAGTGGTAAAGAACCCACCTGCCAGTGCAGGAGACATAAGAGACATGAGTTCAATTCCTGGGTCAGGAAGATCCTCCAGAGGAGGGCATGGCAACCCACTCCAATATTCTTGCCTGGAAAATCTCACAGACAGAGGAGCCTGGTGGGCTACAGTCCATGGGGTTGCAAAAAATCAGACATGACTGAAGCATCTGAGCACGCACGCATGCCCATGTGAGGGAGGGTAACATGCTTCACTTGAAGTCTACTAGTTTATATGCTAATCCATTGATTTCCTCTCTTCGCAGCCAATGAGCACGAGGCTTCCTCTGCCTGGAGCACTTAAATCAGTCTCTGTGCCTGAACTAGCTAACTCCATATGTGAGATGGACTATAATTTATGTTGAACCAGGAAAAATCAGCAATATTTGACATACAAAAATCAGCAGTTTTGTATGGCTCAGCTTAGTAAAAGAAGTTATCAATACTTTACAGCACTATCAGTGGGATTTCCAGGTGGCACTAGAGGTAAAGAACTGGCCTGTCAATGCAGGAGCCAAAAGGGACATGGGTTCAGTCTCTGAGTCCGAAAGATCCCCTGGAAGAGGGCATGGCAACCCACTCCAGTATTCCTGTCTGAAGGATCCCAGGGACAGTCCATAAGGTCCATAAGGTCACAAATTGTCAGACATGACCAAGGCAACTTAGCACATACGCACAGTGTAGTTTAAAAAGAAACCACAGGCCAACATTAAAAAATAACTCAAAGGAAATAAAGGAATTAAATTTTTAATCCAAAAACGAAATCTCTAAAATTCCTTTTCTTCTTCTTTTTCTCTCAATACACATGCACAAACACACAGACACAGAGCTAGAAAATTGTGTTTATGTGTGTGTATGCAAAAGAGTTGGACAGGACTTAGCAAAAAAACAAAAATAAATATTTCTGTATGAAGAACCCATGCATATGTGTGTGTATTTCTGTATCACATGGACCGCTGGGCCAGTAGCTCAGTCTGTTCCTCTGCCTGGGCCTTGGCTCAGCGCTCTCATCTTTCTGTTTTCTCCCCTCTCACCTTCTGGATTTATTCTTTTGCTTTCCCATAAGTAGTTGACCTTTCTGATGTAAACAATTCAAACTTGTTGTGCTTACTTAATAAAGGTGCAGCCCAGCAAAGACAAAGGTTCTGTAATGGAGGAAATTAATTAAGTTACACATTAACCTTTTTTCGTAGTCACAGCATGCTATGCATACATAATTTATTTCTGAGTTCCATTAATATTTTATATGCTTACGCCGTGTGCTCTACAACTAAAGTCACTTTATTAAACACAAATTTTTTAAAATGAACTTAAACTTTTACAAGTTAGTTTGTTTGTCATACCACTATGTTTTTAAACAAATAATGCTTTTTATAAATAAAACAAAAGCATTTCAAGATTCCCCAGGTCTCAAATTGCACCAGAGATATCTTAACTGACAAATTGCTGAACACTCTCTTCAGCTGCGCTGAAGGCTGGTGGGGAGTGACCAGAAACTATTTTCGTATTTCCTTGTGCAAAGCCAGAAGATTCTAATTTGTTTTTATCTTGAAGTTTGACCTGAGCTCAGAAAATGAGTAGCCCTTCCAAATTCTCCTACTGGCTTCCTCATGGCTTTAGGTTAAAAAGGAATATTTAGAAGGAAGAAAGCATTTAGAGCTCTGGGGACTGAAGTAAGCAGAGGCAATGGTGAAGCACTGATAAATATAAGGTAATAAATGGAAAGGAGAGTCAAACCGTTTGGTTATTGGAGAGCAGCCTTTGGCATCATGCTCTACAAAGGCTTCCTGGAAAACAGAATTTCAAGTTCTCAGTTTATCTTACAAGGTAATATTCTCCTTGGAATGATGGTCACCTATTTGCTGAAAAAATCCAAATTTTAGGCATGTCAGCTCAGTGGTAAAGAATCTGCCTGCCAATACAGGAGACACAGGTTTGATCCCCTGTCCAGGAAGATCCCACGTGTCTTGGAGCAATTAAGCCCGTGCGCCACAACTATTGAGGCTGTGCAACTACTGAAGCCTGCGTGCCCTAGAATCCACGTTCCGCAAGAAGAGAAGCCGCTGCAGTGAGAAGCCCAGGAGCCACAACTAGAGAGCAGCCCCCACTCACTGCAACTAGAGAAAAGCCTACACAAAGCCACGAAGACCCAGCTTGGCCAAAAACACATAAAATTATATTGGAAAAAGAAATCTGACTTTCTCTTCCTTAAAAATATATGCAACCAATCACGTAACTCCTTATGTTTCTGATTTTCATTCCCGTAATGAATATATTTGAAATATTTACAATGATTTTTGTGGACATTTTGTGTTTGTATTTGAATTTGTACATCGCAATCATTCCAGAAAGTCTGGTTGTATATATTAGCAAATATTGTACATAATCATGTAAAAAAATCAAGACAGATGGCCTTTCACTCATAGAAAACCATATTATGTCTTAGTTCTAGTCTGTCTCCAGTGATAAGGCACATTCATATGAAAACAGAAAATAAAAGTGTAACAAGCTTAATAGATTATCTGTGCATATTTATCTAAATGTAAAAAAATGTATCTAAATATGCAAGTATCATATTATTCAACAGTGTTTCACTGAATTTTTAAATTCAGAAATGCTGTATTTTGAGGGTAATCTTTCTATCCATTTTCTGGCAGGAATTCCATAGAGCTGTAGGGAAGAAAAACGTTTTCCTCAACCCAGGAGCCTTGGGTTGAAAATTAAATTGACAAAGCTAGGTTAACAGGAGAAAAGCATACAAGCTTTATTGCATCTTTATATATATATATATAGAAGTCTTTGCAAGAGAAAGAAGACCTGGAAAAGTGACCACAACAGGAAACTTTTATACCCTTTAGACACTGAAACAATACATTGATGAAGAGTTGACTAGGCTAAGGGGTTTGAGCTGGGGCAGTGAATGATTGGAGAAGGAAATGGCAACCCACTCCAGTATTCTTGCCTGAATAATCCCATGGACAGAGGAGCCTGGTGGGCTACAGTCGATAGGTTCGCAAAGAGTTGGACATGACTGAAGCGACTTAGCACATAGCACATAGTCAGTAGTAGAGAATAAACTAAGGTTTAGTTTAATGAGGTATATTTGAATGGATTTCTTGGCCCCAAATTCCCTGTCTCTGGTGACAACCATGTTTGAACTGACTGAAATACAAGTACAATTGTATGCCTGCAGAAAGAAGCAGACAGAAGATAACAGGAATCAGATTAAAATCTCAAGATTGAAGGGTCACTTGACCTCTTGCTTTACCAAAACTGTTATTCTAAATATTGCTGGAGAAAAACAACTTGCTAGGCTACATTAGAGAACTTAGATTTGAATAAGAGATAAAACTTGATAAAGTTCCAAATTATGAATATGGTAGGCATAGTAATAGTTTAAAACAGACTGTTTCTTCAGGTCCTGGGGCACACTAGAGCCCTCACCTCACCCTTTTTAAACAGCTTATGAGGCTGGCAGGCTGGTGCTTCAGGTTTCATCATGACAACTCTATCCCTCTTAAAATAGATACAACACACAGGAGAGATATTATATGGTCCATATTTGACCAATAGACATGTCTGTGAGAAAGGAGCTCCCCAAGGTCAGGGATATTGCTTTCATTTTTAGAATTCAGAGGCAGGCAAGATGCATGGTGAAAGGACATCATGTACAGCTCCCTGTAGAATATATGAATGAGCTAGTTCCAGTCAGTCCCACTGTGAATTAACTTACCTTCTCTCTGACAATCAGCAACCTATCTGGGAGCTAGTTGTGGTGAGAGATAGAGAGGAAACGTAAACAGGCAATGCATAGGGCTCAGGGAAATATAAAACACACACACACACACACACACACACACACACACACACACACACGAGGATTGAGTAGATGGTCCTGGCAAGCCAACAGACAACAGAGGCAGAGGATGTGGGAAAATAAATAAGGCTAGGTTTCATCTCAATTTCTCTTCTTGACTAAGTGATTTGGGCCAAGTTTCTTGGCTTTCTTAGTCTCTGTTTCTATTATAAAAATGATATAATTATGTAAATTAAAGATCAGTTCAGTTCAGTTGCTCAGTCCTGTCCAACTCCTTGCAGCCCCGTGACCTGCAGACGCCAGGCCTCCCTGTCCATCACCAACTCCTGGAGCTTGCTAAAACTCATGTACACTGAGTCAGTGATGCCATCCAACCATTTCATCCTCTAGTTTACATGATTCATAATAATTATCTAGTTATCTTCAACATCATTAGTGTCAATTAGGACAATAATCCTTGCAGGAAAGAGATTATTTTTGAATTCTGGCGGAAGGAAAACAGAGAAATTTCCCCTTTCATAATGTTATATGGGGATGGCCCATATTTCCAAAGATACTTTCTCCCTAAAAATGATGGTCTTTTAAAATGTAAAGTAAGTGTGTGCATTCTCAG
Organism: Madoqua kirkii; assembly: GCA_006408675.1. Taxonomy (NCBI): domain Eukaryota; kingdom Metazoa; phylum Chordata; class Mammalia; order Artiodactyla; family Bovidae; genus Madoqua; species Madoqua kirkii. The sequence goes on from SJYC01119753.1 coordinate 18,159, forward strand.
TCATGTCTGACTCTTTGCAATGCTATGAACTGTAGCCCACTAGCCTCCTCTGTCCATGGGATTCTCCAGGCAAGAATACTGGAGTGGGTTGCCATTTCCTCCTCCAAGGGATCTTCCAGACCTAGGGATCAAACTCACATATCCTGTTTCTCCTCCATTGACAGGCAGATTCTTCTCCACTGTGCCACCTGGGAAACCTGTTTAACATGTAAATACCAAATCAATAAGGTAAATTAGTTGATCCCAGCTTCCTAGGAAGCAAATCCCTTCACCACAATTAATCTAATTTGCACAATCATTACTTAATAAGACATTATCCACGCTGGGAGAAATATCAATAACCTTAGATATGCAGATGACACCATCCTTATGGTGGAAAGTGAAGAAGAGCTAAAGAGCCTCTTGATGAAAGTGAAGAGGAGAGTGAAAAAGTTGGCTTAAAGCTCAACATTCAGAATACAAAAATCATGGCATCCAGTCCTGTCACTTCATGGAAAATAGATGGAGAAACAGTGGTAACACTGGCAGACTTTATTTTGGGGGGCTCCAAAATCACTGCAGAGGGTGACTGCAGCCATGAAATTAAAAGACGGTTACTTCTTGGAAGAAAAGTTATGACCAACCTAGACAGCATATTAAAAAGCAGAGACATTACTTTGCCACAGTGTGTGTCTAGTCAAGGCTATGGTTTTTCCAGTAGTCATATATAGATGTGAGAGTTGGACTATAAAGAAAGCTAAGCCCCAAAGAATTGATGCTTTTGAACTGTGGTGTTCGAGAAGACTCTTGAGAGTCCCTTGGACTGTAAGGAGATCCAACCAGTCCATCCTAAAGGAAATCAGTCCTGGTGTTCGTTGGAAGGACTAATGTTGAAGCTGAAACTCCAATCCTTTGGCCACCTTATGTGAAGAGCTGACTCATTGGAAAAGACCCTGATGCTGGGAAAGATTGAAGGCAGGAGGAGAAGGGGACAACAGAGGATGAGATGGTTGGATGGCATCACTGATTCAATGGACAAAAGTTTGAGTAAACTCTGGGAGCTGGTGATGGACAGGGAGGCCTAGTGTGCTGCAGTCCATGTGGTTGCAAAGAGTCAGACAAGACTGAGCGATTGAACTGAACTGAACTATCCACCCTACTCTCTGTGGTCATAACCCAAACTCTAAGGGGTGCAATTCGTAAAGCTTTGCAATCTATGTTGCTGTACTGAAAGAAGGAAAAGAGGGAGAAAGAGGAGGACAGGGAGGCTTGATTGACTTCTCACAATGAGACAGCCTTGAGCAACACAAGGCCCCGAAGGTGGAAAGGCAACTGAAAGCCACTCCTAGAATACTTAAATCCATTTAGTAGGAACAGCCAAAGGGAAAGGAGAAAAGGTAAGTATACCCATTTGAATGCAGAGTTCCAAAGAATAGCAAAGAGAGATAAGAAAGCCTTCTTTTGTATGGATGTGAGAGTTGGACTATAAAGAAATCTGAAAGCTGAAGAATTGATGCTTTTGAACTGTGGTGTTGGAGAGTACTCTTGAGAGTCCCATGGACAGCAAAGAGATCCAACCAGTCCATCCTAAAGGAAATCAGTCCTCAATATTAATTGGAAGGACTGATGCTGAAGCTAAAGCTCCAATACTTTGGCCACCTGATGTGAAGAACTGAGTCATTTGAAAAGATCCTGATGGCAGGAAAGGTTAAAGGCAGGAGGAGAAGTGGATGACAGAGGATGAGATGGTTGAATGGCATCACTGACTCGACAGGCATGGGTTTGGGTGAACTCCAGGAGTTGGTGATGGACAGGGAAGCCTGGCATGCTGCAGTTCATGGAGTTACAAAGAGATAGACATGACTGAGCTACTGAACTGACTGAACGGTGTACATCAAATATCTTTACAACAGGTGCACGATGCTACAGATAGACCTTAGCCTTGGAAATCAGCCCAGAAGACGATAACGAGGTTAGCAGTGAAATTTTTCTGGAAAAGACAATTTGCTGCAAATATAACCTTCCTCTTAGTAAATCATTTCTGTTCAGGGTAGAATCTACTGACTTAGAATCTTCGAATGCAATTCACACTTTTCTAGGAACTGAAAGCAACAGAGATATCTCAAAATTTATGAGTCATAGAGCACTCATCATATAATAAACTGAATCTTATTTTTTCCAGTTATTTAGGGGATGTTCAAGCCAGTTGTCTAAGCTAGGATTTGGTACACTTTTTCTGTAAAGGGCCGAATAGCACATATTAGGCTTTGCAAGATATTCAGACTCTATTCTACCTTTAGCACAAAAGTAGCCATGAATACTACATAAATGAAAAGACATGGCTATATATTTACAAAGATAGAGGGCAGATTTTGGGCTACAGGTCATAACTTATCAACTCTAGCTAAAATACAAATCAACATCTAAATTATGCTATGACATAAAACTAAATACCAATTTATCAGTCTTTCTGGTTGAAAATTCTATCAAGTAACTGTGTGATTCTTTTTACCAGCTTCAAGTAACTTCAGTGATTTGGAGCTAAAACTGTAATAGGTGCTCATGGTAAATGATCAATAACTACTCTTTGGGCAGATAACAGAATGTATCAAAAAGCAGCATCTCAGTCAGGCTATATCTCCAGATGTGCCAAGTTTTTTTAACTCTCTGAATCACATCTTCCTTTGTGTTATGCTGAGGTTTTCTTTATTATAGCATGCTTATTTTTTTCAGTTTTGATCATTATGATGAAACTAGCTTATTTAAGAAAGTACATGCAGGTACTACAAAGTATATAGTTGCTTATCCTCGAAACTTAAGGACAGGGTTTCCCTGGTGGCTTTATTTGGAGCTAAAACTGTAATAGGTGCTCATGGTAAATGATCAATAACTACTCTTTGGGCAGATAACAGAATGTATCAAAAAGCAGCATCTCAGTCAGGCTATATCTCCAGATGTGCCAAGTTTTTTTAACTCTCTGAATCACATCTTCCTTTGTGTTATGCTGAGGTTTTCTTTATTATAGCATGCTTATTTTTTTCAGTTTTGATCATTATGATGAAACTAGCTTATTTAAGAAAGTACATGCAGGTACTACAAAGTATATAGTTGCTTATCCTCGAAACTTAAGGACAGGGTTTCCCTGGTGGCTTAGTGGTAAAGAATCAGCCTGCCAAGGCAGGAGACATGGGTTTAATCCTTGATCCAGGAACAGCCAACATGCTGTGGATCAAGTAAGCCCATGCACCACGACTATTCACCTGTGCGCTAGAGCCCAGGAGCCGTAGCTACTCAAGCCCATGTGCTTTAGAGCCTGTGGTCTGCAACAAGAGAATAGCCACCACTTCCTGCAACTAGAGAAAAGTCTATGCAGCAAGGAAGACCCAGCATAGCCAAGAACAAATTTTAATAAAGTTTTTTTTTTTTAAGGACAGGATTTTGGGTGGAACTTGAAATATTTCATAGTTTACAGAGTTTATACAGTACAGACACTGTATTATATGTTATGTCCCCACATCTCTCAAAGTTTGCAGTAGCACCATTAATCAAACATAGCATTTCTCTAGTGAAACACATGAATATTCATATTAAGTGAAATAAATAGAGATTATAATAATCCAGCCACTGTCAAAGTATAATTTATGGATCCTTGGGAATCTTCATGAAGTCAAAATTATTTTACTTTACCTTTTTCACTCTTAATCTCTTATGAATATATCCGAAGTTTTCAAGGGACTGCATGCTGTGTGATAGTATGGTAAATTAAATGTAGAAGCAGAAACGAGAATCTGGCTATCTCTATTAAGCAAGAGTGAAGAGATTTGAAATAATATTAAATAATTCCACTCTTCTTACTAAAATTTGGTCTGGAAAAATATAGTAAAAATTTTCATAAACTATCACTTATGCTTATATGTAATGAACTTGTTATTTTTAAATAAATGCAAAGTAATACTTTTTAACTTTCCATTTTAATTTCTAATGTGGTAACTGGATAGATACACCTCATATCAAAACTTTTCATTTTAATTTCTAATGTGGTAACTGGATAGATTTGAGGTCCATGATAATGTTCAAGAATAAAACTCCCAAGACTAAACCAAAATGTCTTATAACTGCTATAAAAAGTTAACATCAGTTCAAAGAAAATTTAGCTGCCAAATGAAGAGAAGTGAAATGAAAGTTGCTCGGTCATGTTCAACTCTTTGCAAACCATGGGCTATACAGTCCATGGAATTCTCTAGGCCAGGATACTGGAGTGGGTAGCCTTTCCCTTCTCCAGGGGATCTTCTCAACCCAGGAATCAAACCCCCGTCTCCCTCTGCAGGCATATTCTTTTACCAGCTGAGCCACAAGGGAAACCCAGCTGCCAAATGAGTTCAGCAAAAACTTTCAATTTTCTGAGCATATGGATGTCACAATTACAGTTGAGGGACTGCTGACTTTTTAGGAAGTCTGATATTAGAAGTTGTCTGATGTTTATTCTAAAGCAAAGTTCAGACTCTGGTGTCTTCGGCTTAGGAGGCTTTTATGGCTGAAAATTAAATGCCTGCAGGATCCAGACAGGTAAATGAATTGCATGAAACAAGGCAGTTGGAGATACTTGGCCTATGTGATGCCTTACAAAAGAGCCTGGTTTTACCACACCTTTAGAATTCCATAGCGCTTCCCTGGGAGCTCAGACTGTAAAGAATCTGCCTGCAATGCAGGAGACCCAGCTTCCATACCTGGGTTGAGAAGATTCCCTGGAGAAGGAAATGGTTACCCACTCCAGTATTCTTGCCTGGAGTGGACAGAGGAGTCTGTCCACAGTGTCACAGAGTTAGGCATGACTGAGCAACTAACACGTACCAACTAAGTAAAATTCAATAGAAACTGGAAATCTAGTATTTTTAAGTGAAAGTTCCTCATTGTGTTTACTATTTAAACAGTTTTTTAAAAGAAGATAGATCAGAAACATCCACTGGTTCTTGTCCATGTGATGCTCAAGCACTTATGTTAAGGGAAACACATCTACTGAAACTGCCAACCCTGGCTGGGCACCATAGTAGCCATGTGCGTGAGTTATTTTATGCCAGGAAGTCCTGGTAAGGGACACAGAACTAACAGAAGAATTCTCTTAGTTAGGAGCACAGAACTAACCAGAAGAGTCTGGGAAAAATCAAAAGGAGATGTCACATGTCCTCCCACCTTCCAGAATCCTTCTCATTGGCATCCATCCTGGCTGAGCAATGAATGCGCCACTAGGAAGGACCTGAGTCAGGATGATTGGACGAGGCAACTGGAAACTAGCCTCATTATCATAAAACCAGGGACTGCAAGCCACGTAGCAGAGCACTCTTCCTGGGTTCCTTACCCTACTGCTCTCCACCCAGGCACTCTTCCCAATAAATCTCTTGCTTTGTCAGCATGTACCTCTCCTCAGGTGATTCATTTCTGAGTGTTAGACAAGAGCCTCCTTTCAGGCCCTGGGAGAGGCCCCCCTGCCTGCAATTCTTACTTGGACTCTGGGCCACGTAAGTCTCCTGCCTGCCCTTGAGAAATGCTGACCGAAGGTTAGCTCACTTTCTCTCAAAGGCATGGACAGATGGCAGTGGTGACCAGATGTGACAGCAAAAGGCGTGGGGACGCTCCAGCGCTGACTCCACCATTACCGCTGGCTCAGCTCCAAGACCACATAGTCTGAAAAGTCAGCTTTGTGAAATTCCTCGACCTCGGTTTTCATTTTGAAACAATCACTTTGAATTTTCTTTCACATATTAGTTACAGAGATATAAACAAACTGCTATACCTTCTGAACATTAGTTATTGATTTCCAAATGTCAGTAACACGACTCAGAAACATCTTTCACTACAAATATTCTGAGGAATACAGATCATGGGATGATAATAATTGAACATGTATAATTATTGTGATTCCTCTTTTTTTCAGTTCCATGTCATACTGTGGATAAATACTGTGCTGATTTGGTTATAAATAAAGTATTGGTCAAAAAAGAATGCATCTTCCCTCTCTATCTATTTGCCTTATAAATAACTGAACCATTTCCTATTTTTTATGATTATTAAAAAGTGCACATTCAGTGTGGAAATTTTAGAAAATATAAAAAAACTCACCATCCAGAGATAACTAGACTACATTTACATGGATAGTTACAGATATAGATATAGTTACATGCACATCAAAAAAAATTGCATATATGTGTATTCTCCAAATACATACATATGTAGATAAACAGTGGAGTAGGAAATTGAAATGTTGTTCTGAACCACAAAAGATGCTGGGATTCTTGGCCCCAAAGGAGAAGAATTCAATCTGGGGCCAAAGATGAGGCTTGATTGCTCAGAGCTGCTGTGTAAAAAAGTTCGATTAAAGTATAAAAGAGATAGAGAAAGCTTCTGATATAGATATGAGAAAGGGGAACAAAGAGTGCCCCTTTCACTAGTGTTAGCAAGGGAGTTATATACTTTTTAATTAGTTATTCAGTACAGTTCAGTTCAGTTTAGTCGCTCAGTCGTGTCTAACTCTTTGCCACCCCATGAATCACAGCATGCCAGACTTCCCTGTCCATCACCAACTCCTGGAGTTCACTCAGACTCATGTCCATCGAGTCAGTAATGCCATCCAACCATCTCTTCCTTGGTCGTCCCCTTCTCCTCCTGC
>SJYC01119754.1:0-23583 GCA_006408675.1 Madoqua kirkii
GCATTGCCTTTCTTTGGGATTGGAATGAAAACTAACCTTTTCCAGTCCTGTGGCCACTGCTGAGCTTTCCAAATTTGCTGGCATATTGAGTGCAGCACTTTCACAGCATCATCTTTGAGGATTTGAAACAGCTCAACTGGAATTCCATCACCTCCACTAGCTTTGTTCATAGTGATGTTTTCTAAGGCCCACTTGACTTCTCATTCCAGGATGTGTGGCTCCAAGTGAATGACCACACCACTGTGATTATCTGGGTCATGAAGCTCTTTTTTGTACAGTTCTGTGTATTCTTGCCACCTCTTCTTAATTACAATGTATCAAAAGATTGTAAAGATCTTATTAAACCCACTTCCATAATTTACATTTTAATATAACAGGATAAGCCAGAAGGTTTTCAGGAAGGAGAAGCTGTCCTCAAGCAGGATACATTATTGTTATATAATCCTAAGGAATGTAGAGGAAAAAACGTTTGTCCTTTCCTGCTGCTTGAGAACCCCAGACTCCTCTCTCCTTTGGGACCCCCAGACTTCTTATCAACCTGCCTAGGAATTGACTCTCTCAAAATGACAACACATTTCAATATTCTTCCTTGGAAACTTCCATGGGCAGGAAAGTCTGGCGGGCTACAGCCCTTGGGGTCGCAGAAGAGACACTTCTGAGAGCGCAGGCACACATGCACATAGATACTGAGTTAAGTTCAGTCACTCACTTGGGTCCAATTCTTTGCAACCCCATGGACTGCAGCACACAACCCCATGGACTACTTCCCTGTCCATCACCAACTCCCGGAGCTTGCTCAAATTCATGTTCATTGAGTCAGTGATGCCATCCAATGATCTCATCCTCCATTGTCCCCTTCTCCTCCCACCTTCAGTCTTTCCCAGAATCAGAGTCTTTTCCAGTCAGTCTGTTCTTCCCATCAGGTGGCCGAAGTAATAGAGCTTCAGCTTCAGCATCATCCCTTCCAATGAATATTCAAGACTAATTTCCTTTAGGATTGATTGGTTTGATCTCCTTGCAGTCCAAGGGACTCTTAAGAGTCTTCTCCATCATCAGAGTACAAAAGCATCAATTTTTCACTGCTGAGCTCTCTGTATAGTCCAACTCTCACATCCATATAAGACTACTGGAAAAACCATAGCTTTGACTAGACGGACTTTTGTCGCCAAAGTACTGTCTCTGCTCTTTAATATGCTGTCTAGGTTGGTCATACAAATGGTAAAATTAGGGTAATAGCTTGTATTCAGTTTTGTCTTCTGCTTTTTTTTTTTAATTTTTATTAATGAGCACTTGTAGATTTGATTTCGAAGTAGCATTTCTCATTTTACTGACACACAGCTCTGAAACAAAGCAAGGGAAGATTCAGCAGAGCCCATCTCAGTAAGGACACACAAATAGGAGCTATTATTATAAATGATAGCTATGATTCAGGCCAGCCCTAACAACTATCTGTTTTGCCTCCTGCTCTCTAACTCACATATCTCCATTTATTTCTGTAATATCTGATGGGTTACTGAATGCATGTGAACTACTTCTCAGCATTTGGACTATTTATGAGGAAATGATTACCAAGACACTAAAGTCTGTCCTCCAGACAGTGTCCCTAGCCTTCCTGTCACAGAAACCTGGTTGTTATTTACATGCATCAAATTCTACTAGAGTCTGAAATGACCCAGTCCTCCAGGAGCTTCTGACATAGCTTGGGCGATATAATGCAAATACAAAGGAGGATGAATAGCAGTGATAGACATCATGCTAATTTAATAAGTTAAATAAATCACCGGAGTAGGTAGTATAAAATAATAGTTGTGCAAGAATAGCACATATGTTTCTTTTCTAGATCAACCTTATTCTGGCCCAGACTGAAAGGAAATTCAACTTGAGTCAATGCCAAGGGCTCCCCTCCCTGAGTTAATGCAGCACCCCAGGTCTGGGTACACATGCTTACATGAATTATTCTGAGATACCATTGTTTGGTCTTCATGATTTCTTCAGGACCAAGGACTCTGATACTTTGAAGCTCTGCATAGGGCTTGACAGTTCTTGGAGAGGCTGAATTCTGGCACCTAGGGTGCTGCCTCCCTTGGCATAACTACAGCTAAGCCCTATCAGTTTGCCTCTGCCCCTGGGATGTTGCTTTAGAACTGCTACCCAGTCTCCACTCTGTTGTGAGCCTCAGCACTCCCTCCCTCCTGTCCTATATCAGGGGACACTCACCTAGCTTCCTCTCAAAGACCATCTCTTCTCTCTACTGCTACTCCAGGGCGCTAATATCATCAACTCAATGGATTATGTTTTCACAAAACAGGAAAAGATGTCAACTTCTAACAAGGCAAAATTCCTGAGGGTCTGGCTACTTTTTGAAATGAATAAAGGAACGTATAAGGAGAAAGCATGCCAGCAAATATTTCTACATGAGTTGAGAAGTGGCAGTCATCACTGAGTTTTGAAATTATTTAGCAGGATTCATGGAAGAAATCATCCTAAATCTGAGACTTGGTGGATGGATCAGTCTTGAACAAGTAGAGGAGTCAAGGCTTTCTAAGTGAGTAGAACTGCAATAAGAAAGAAGGTAGACTGGGGACAGTTATATCTTAGTAAGGACCTGCAAAAACTAGTTAGTTGGGAGCTCAAAGAGCAGGGTAGACATGCAGGTAGAGATGCAATGGTCAGTTTGTAGAAGGCATTGAATGTCAGATTACTTTACTGCTATTTTACTTGTTTTGCCCACAACAGAAAGCAGTAAAGACTTTTCTGATGACTATATCATTGAAAATGTGATAAGATAGAGAATCATGGACAAAGTCATCTTAGGGTGATTGTTAAAGAAGGCTTCTCTGAGGAAGTGTGCCATCGGATTGCACCATAGAGGGTAAGGTCAAGCCCCTCTTCAAAAATGGATTTTAAATGGAGATTGATGAAGCCACACAGACACTCAGTTCGGTTCAGTTCAGTCACTCAGTCATGTCCGACTCTTTGCGACCCCATGAATTACAGCAGGCCAGGCCTCCCTGTCCATCACCAACTCCCGGAGTTCACTCAAACTCATATCCACCGAGCTGGTGATGCCATCCAGCCATCTCATCTTCTGTCGTCCCTTTCTCTTCCTGCCCCCAATCCCTCACAGCATCAGAGTCTTTTCCAATGAGTCAGCTCTTAGCATGAGGTGGCCAAAGTATTGGAGTTTCAGCTTCAGCATCGGTCCTTCCAATGAACATCCAGGACTAATCTTTAGAATGGACTGGTTGGATCTCCTTGCAGTCCAAGGGACTCTCAAGAGTCTTCTCCAACATCACAGTTCAAAAGCATCAATTCTTCGGTGCTCAGCTTTCTTCATAGTCCAACTCTCACATCCATACATGACCACTGGATAAACCACAGCCTTGACTAGATGGACCTTTGTTGGCAAAGTAATGTCTGTGCTTTTGAATATGCTATCTAGGTTGGTCATAACTTTCCTTCCAAGGAGTAACCGTCTTTAATTTCATGGCTGCAATCACCATCTGCAGTGATCCTGGAGCCTCAAAAAGTAAAGTCTGACACTGCTTCCACTGTTTCCCCAAGAAGTGATGGGACCAGATGCCATGATCTTCATTTTCTGAATGTTGAGCTTTAAGCCAACTTTTTCACTCTCCTCTTTCACTTTCATCAAGAGGCTCTTTAGCTCCTCTTCACTTTCTGCCATAAGGCTGGTGTCATCTGCATATCTGAGGTGACTGATATTTCTCCCGGCAATCTTGATTCCAGCTTGTGCTTCTTCCAGCCCAGTGTTTCTATTATTCATATAATAAGGCTTTGTGGGGAGAGCCTAGAAAGATATGAGAGCAAAAAATATCTAAGCCCATTCAAATGCTCAAGCAAACGGAGACCATGTGGCTTTATTTTGGTTGTGGTGGGATGGAGCAACGGTTCCCACATACAGGTTGGGGCTTGCATGATTTGGACATCCCACCTGTAAGTGTGCCAAAGGATGGAGGGTATAGGCTATCTTATTGGCTTATCCAGAGGAGCAGGGCTTGAAGATATGTAGAAACAAGCATCAAAAATAAACTCAGACTCTTTATTACATGGTGATATTTCAGCTGAAACCAGAGGATGGAAAAGGCAAGAGAAGAGCTAGAGGAAGAACCTTCCAGAAAGAAGAAATATAAGCAAAAACCCAAAGCCGCAAAAGACCTTGAATGGTTGAGAAATAGAGAGGCCTGTGTACTGTGACAGAGAAAGTAGGGAAAGATGAGGTTCAGTTCTGTTCAGTTCAGTCGTTCAATCGTGTGCGACTCTTTGCAACCCCATGGACTGCAGCACGCCAGGCCTCCCAGTCCATCACCACCTCGCAGAGTTCACTCAGACTCATGTCCACTGAGTTGGTGATGCCATCCAACCTTCTCATCCTCTGTCATCCCCTTCTCCTCCTGCCTTCAACCTTTCCTAGCATCAGGGTCTTCTTCAGTGAGTCTGTTCTTCACATCATGTGGCCAACTTATTGGAGTTTCAGCTTCAGCCTTAGTCCTTCCAATGAATATTCAGGATTGATTTTCTTTACAATGGACTGGTTGGAATCTCCTTGCAGTCCAAGAGACTGTCAAGAGTCTTTTCCAACAACACAGTTCAAAAGCATCAATTCTTCAGTGCTCAGCCCTCTTTATAGTCCAGCTCTTACATCCATACATGACTACTGGAAAAACTGCAGCTTTCACTAGATGGACCTTTGTTGGCAATGTAATGTCTCTGCTTTTTAATATGCTGTCTAGGTTGGTCATAACTTTTCTTCCAAGGAGCAATCTTCTTTTAATTTCAAGGCTGCAGTCACCATCTGCAATGATTTTGGAGCTCCCCAAAATAAAATTTCTCACTGTTTCTACTGTTTCCCCATCTATTTGCAATGAAGTGATGGGACCATATGCCATGATCTTAGTCTTTTAAATGTTGAGTTTTAGGCCAACTTTTTCACTCTCCTCTTTCACTTTCACCAAGAGGCTCTTTAGTTCTTAACTTTCTGCCATAAGGGTGGTGTCATCTGCATATCTGAAGTGAATGATATTTTTCCCGGTAATCTTGATTCCAGCTTGTGCTTCATCCAGCCCAGCCTTTTTCATGATGTACTCTGCATATAAGTTAAATAAGCAGGGTGACAATATGTAGCCTTGACATACTCCTTTCCCAATTTGGAACCAGTCTGTTATTCCATATCCAGTTCGAGTTGCTGCTTCCTGACCTGCATACAGATTTCTCAAGAGGCAGGTCAGGTGGTCTGGTATTAGGGAGGCCAGATCATGCCAAGAGCTTAAATTTAAAGCAAGAATAATGGGAGGTCAAGAAGCAAAAGTTAGAACTGGACATGGAACAAAAGGAAGATTCTGAAGCTGGAAACTCATCATTATGTACCTGCTGGGGTAAATAACCTACCTTGGCTCCTTTTTTTCTGACAAGAAAGTAGGATTTATTATGGGGATGAGTATGGAGGGGACAGTGCCAAGGCTCTTGTGAGTGCAGGGCCCACCATTGTGCCAGAGGTCCAGGAATAGGGGTATATTTGACCCCATAGCCATCTGAGATGAACCACTTTTCTGCCACCATGTTTTCAAATGTTTTCAAATTCATCTGCATTAAATTTAGAAAATCCCCCTTCTTGGAGATGTGGAGCTTCTGGCTGCCAGAGAACTTTAACTTGACCCTGTGGAGGGCCTCAGTCACATGCTCCTTGTTCTGCAGCTTGGTGCAGATGGACATTATGACTTAACCAATGTGGACCCTGGCCACTGCCCTGGGGCTTTCCAAAGCACATATCTGTCTGGAGCCTAGATTGCAGATAGCATGCCAGTTATGAATGTCCACTGTAAAGGGACGTATTCAAGTTCCTTAGGGCAACTCATGCAGGCAACAGGCTGTATACACTACCGAGGAGGCTGTTATTTGCAGCCATTGCACACTGGCCTCCAGGGGGAAAATAGCACAGTTGGCTTGCTTTGTTCATGCTAAGTCTGTGAGTGCAGGGCCCACCATTGTGCCAGAGGTCCAGGAATAGGGGTATATTTGACCCCATAGCCATCTGAGATGAACCACTTTTCTGCCACCATGTTTTCAAATTCATCTGCATTAAATTTAGAAAATCCCCCTTCTTGGAGATGTGGAGCTTCTGGCTGCCAGAGAACTTTAACTTGACCCTGTGGAGGGCCTCAGTCACATGCTTCTTGTTCTGCAGCTTGGTGCAGATGGATATTATGATTTAACCAGTGTGGGCCCTGGCCACTGCTCTGGGGCTTTCCAAAGCACATACCTGTCTGGAGCCTAGATTAGAGGCAGCATGCCAGTTATGAATGTCCACTGTAAAGGGATGTATTCAAGTTCCTTAGGGCAACTCATACAGGCAACAGGATGTATACACTACCGAGGAGACTGTTATTTGCAGCCATTGCACACTGGCCTCCAGGGGGGAAATAGCACAGTTGGCTTGCTTTGTTCATGCTAAGTCACTTCAGTCATGTTTGACTCTGTGCAACCCCGTGGACTATAGCACACCAGGCTCCTCTGTCCATAGGAGTCTCCAGGCAAGAATACTGGAGTCAGTTGCCATGCCCTCCTCCAGGAGATCTTCCTGACCCAGAGATTGAACCCATATCTCTTACATCCCCTGCATTGGCAAGTGGGTTCACTAGCACCACATAGGAAGCCCACAGTTGGCTTAATTGGCTACAGATTGTTGCTTCTTTATGAGTAATTCCTACATCAAAGCTCACATCACTTATTTTTAGCTAAGAAAGATTTAGCGATAAATTTTAAATAACTGCCCATTTATTTTCAAAAGCAATTGTTGCTCAAAATGACCATCCTTTTAATAAGAATGTAACGCAATAATTTCTTATTCATTTTGTTTATGACCAGAGTGATTTCTAGAACCTCTGAAATGATTGCACCCCATATTCTTAATTATCATCACATTGCCTTCGCACTTCTGATGTAGGCAAGGTGACAGGAAGTCATCAAATGTTAGTATTACATCCATCGTTAGGACCTGGACATGCACAGGACCTCAGTGGGGTGGAATGTGCCCATGGTGATGTGGGTCCCTGGGAATGTTGAGAATTTTGTCTTTAAAGTAGTTGATCTATTTGAGAAATACACTTGTGTCTTTGACTTCACAATATTTATGTTCTTGATCATCTAATTTTATATCTTAAATTTATCCTTTTAATGTCATACTATTTCAGAAGTTACATTTTACAAAAGTAAAATGAAGTCAGTGCCAAATCAGTATTATCGTGTGCCCAACTTTTTTCGGTTGCTATTACCCAGAACCTTTTTTTATTTTCTTTTTTGCTGTTTGTAAACTGTTATGCACTAAGATATATCTTGGAACTTCCCTGGTGGTCCAGTGGTTAAGAATTCTGACAATGGAGGGGACACAGTATTGATCCCTGGCCGGGAAGATTCACATGCTGCGGGGCTGCTAAGTTTCCTATGCCACAACAGCTGAAGCTTGTGCCCTCGAGCCTGTGCTCTGTAACTAGAGAAGTCATCAGAGTGAGAAGCTGCAACGAAGCATAGCTCACACATAGCAACCAAAGACCCAGAGCAGCCAAAAATAAATAATTTTTTAAAAAGAAATATCTTGACAAGTTAACATATATGATCATTTACATTTTGACTTAGTAAATGAATTTAAGACTGAGGTGTCCCCAAGTTAATACTTAGAGTAAGAAGACAGCTATAGAATGTGATTTTGGAGACAAAGAGTTTCTCTCTTCTTGCTCATCGCAAAGCTTTACCTTTCTACCACCTGGCGGTCAGGGCCTGAACTCAGGGCAGGCAAGAGAAGCTCCTCAGGTGATAAATCTAGGGTGCTCACTCTCAGTGTCTTGTGAATACCTCCTTGAATTTTAAATCTGAGGCACCACTTACCTGGCTCTCATCCAGGACCTGGCAGCAGGTTTTGCAATAAAACTCAGGACAGGTTAATATGCAAATATGCTCTCCAAACAGTATAACACACTGTCAGTAATGACCAGCTAATGGAGCCAGCTTATTAGATTAGAACCCATCCCATCAAAAAGGCTCTTAGGAAATGCTGAACAAGTCAGTTCTGAGGAGCTGAAAGCCTTTGAAAAGGTGTGAAGCCTATGGTGCTGCCCGAGGCACAGCATGGAGCCATGACTGAGAAATAGCAACTGATGGGGCTAATGTGGTGGGGCGCAGGGAGGGGTGCTAGCCTGAGGAAGGAGGAAACCAATGGGTCTTTGGCAAGGGTACAAGAGTCTTGAAAAATTCAGTTTTGAGTGTGTATATGTACGGATGGACACATACATCATGTATATAATATGTTATGTTCATTATTCATGTATATAAACTATATAACACATATGCATACATATATACATGTATATACACACATGTGCATATATTTACACATATACTATGCATGTATGTGTATTTAGGGGTAGGGGTGGGAAGTCTTATAGTGGACACATAGGTAGCAAATTCACTTCAGGTCCAGGGCTTACATATACAAGGAAGGCCACCCAGCTAATCTGCAGGCCTTTTAATTTGCCTGAAGCTTTTTTCTATGTTTTTGCCAAAGGAAGGGCTCACACCATCCCTGCTGCTGTAATACAGGCATCAGGCAGCTTTCAGTCCATCCTCTGTGAGTAGGCAGCACTGTCTAAAGAGAGGGCTGAATGGTGAAGACTGTGTTAGAACGTCACACCTCTCAGCTTCCAGGGGACCTATGCTCATCTTCCCTCTCTGACTGGTCTGCATTTTGATTTCCCTGTTTGTCCTCAAGCCCTCTGTCTGACTGGGTCTTGCCTCCAGCCTTGGCCTCCAGCTCATAAGATCCATGGATTGTGTCCTTTTTCTCAGCTTGGCATCCTCAGGTTGGCCACCTTTTGTAGTGCAATGCCCATTTTATGATCCCCGAAGGTATGGCCCATTATGCTTTGACTCACCTGCTATTTGATTCTGCTTCCAATGTGTCTCATTCCCAACACACGGCACTAATAAGCGGTGCTCATGGCTTTATGTTCAACCAAAGACCCAGAGCAGCCAAAAATAAATAATTTTTTAAAAAGAAATATCTTGACAAGTTAACATATATGATCATTTACATTTTGACTTAGTAAATGAATTTAAGACTGAGGCGTCCCCAAGTTAATACTTAGAGTAAGAATACAGCTATAGAATGTGATTTTGGAGACAAGGAGTTTCTCTCTTCTTGCTCATCGCAAAGCTTTACCTTTCTACCACCTGGCGGTCAGGGCCTGAACTCAGGGGAGGCAAGAGAAGCTCCTCAGGTGATAAATCTAGGGTGCTCACTCTCAGTGTCATGTGAATACCTCCTTGAATTTTAAATCCGAGGCACCACTTACCTGGCTCTCACCCAGGACCTGGCAGCAGGTTTTGCAATAAAACTCAGGACAGGTGAATATGCAAATATGCTCTCCAAACAGTATAACACACTGTCAGTAATGACCAGCTAATGGAGCCAGCTTATTAGATTAGAACCCATCCCATCAAAAAGGCTCTTAGGAAATGCTGAACAAGTCAGTTCTGAGGAGCTGAAAGCCTTTGAAAAGGTGTGAAGCCTATGGTGCTGCCCGAGGCACAGCATGGAGCCATGACCGAGAAATAGCAACTGATGGGGCTAATGTGGTAGGACGCAGGGAGGGGTGCTAGCCTGAGGAAGGAGGAAACCAATGGGTCTTTGGCAAGGGTATAAGAGTCTTGAAAAATTCAGTTTTGAGTGTGTATATGTATGGATGGACACATACATCATGCATATAATATTTTATGCTCATTATTCATGTGTATAAACTATATAACACATACATATACACATGTATATACACACATGTGCATATATTTACACACATACTATGCATGTATGTGTATTTAGGGGTAGGGGTGGGAAGTCTTATAGTGGACACATAGGTAGCAAATTCACTTCAGGTCCAGGGCTTACATATACAAGGAAGGCCACCCAGCTAATCTGCAGGCCTTTTAATTTGCCTGAAGCTTTTTTCTATGTTTTTGCCAAAGGAAGGGCTCACACCATCCCTGCTGCTGTAATACAGGCATCAGGCAGCTTTCAGTCCATCCTCTGTGAGTAGGCAGCACTGTCTAAAGAGAGGGCTGAATGGTGAAGACTGTGTTAGAACGTCACACCTCTCAGCTTCCAGGGGACCTATGCTCATCTTCCCTCTCTGACTGGTCTGCATTTTGATTTCCCTGTTTGTCCTCAAGCCCTCTGTCTGACTGGGTCTTGCCTCCAGCCTTGGCCTCCAGCTCATAAGATCCATGGATTGTGTCCTTTTTCTCAGCTTGGCATCCTCAGGTTGGCCACCTTTTGTAGTGCAATGTCCATTTTATGATCCCCGAAGGTATGGCCCATTATGCTTTGACTCACCTGCTATTTGATTCTGCTTCCAATGTGTCTCATTCCCAACACACGGCACTAATAAGCGGTGCTCATGGCTTTATGTGGTGATGCAAATAAGATCTCAAAACAGGGCCCCCAAGCAGTTGCAACATAATTTGTAAGCCCAGAGGAGGTGGCTATTTATGAAGCAGAGGGGAGGAGATGTCTAGGGAAGAAAAAAACCAACATGCTATAAACTTCAGATTCAACTTAGAACTCCTGGACAAACACAATCCTAGAACACGTACCTAGCTCCTGCCCTTGCAGTCCCAACTCCCTTCCCAGGCAGGGCAGCTGCAGGGGCCTTGATCATGAGAGAATGCATGTTTGTTCTCTGGGCCTGACTAAAGCCCAGGGACCCAGGAAGGGAAGGCCAAGGGTGAGCAGAAGAGCACTGCTCTTCCTGGAAAGAGCTGGGCCCCATGGGATCCACGTAGTCCTGAAGGAAGGATGGGTGTCTGATTGGTCCTGAAAGGACTTGCCATTTTGTCCCTGACGAGTTCTGGAAAAACAGAATAGGTGAATTGTATCCTCTCTTCTCATGAAGCAGAGAGACAGGCATTAACCATTGTTGCTGCTGTTCAGTTGCTCAGCCATGTCTGACTCTTTGCGACCCCACGGACTACAGCACACCAGGCTTCCCTGCCCTTCACCATCTCCTGGAGTTTGCTTAAACTCATGCCCATTGAGTCAATTATGCTATCCAAACATCTCATCCTCTGTCACCCTCTTCTCCTCCTGCCCTCAATCTTTCCCAGCATCTGAGTCTTTTCCAGTAAGTTGGCTCTTCACATCAGGTGGCAAAAGTATTAACCATTATACTCCAGGAAACAGAAATCAGGACTGGGGGGCACATTGTGGGTTATAACTGATTAAGACTTTAACCCTGGCGAACACTTAATAATGCTTAATAAGCAGAAGTGTGCACTGTCGCTTCAGTCATGTCCAACTCTGTGCTACCCCATAGATGGCAGCCCACCAGGCTCCCCTGTCCCTGGGATTCTCCAGGCAAGAACAGTGGAGTGGGTTGCCATTGCCTTCTCTGAGAAATATGCACACCTCTTCTTTAAGTCAATGTCAAGGAATACATTTTATGTAAGCATGAATGCTCACTGAAGTCAGAAACAATGAATGAATGAATGAATGATTGCCATAGAAACTCTACAATCTGAGGCCTTCTTTTTTTAGGTGGTTAAGTTCTACCAAAACTTAACTGCATAGTACATCTCCAAGGAATGTATCAGAGGTACAGATACAAAAGGCAGTGATTGGAAAGCTGGAGACTTGAATGTTAGTCCCGCATTTGCATGACTTTGTCTGCCAGGAATAAGCAAACTCCTGAAAATTAGCTTAGAAGAGCTCTATACGTTTTATTCCTTTCTGAAAAAAATTCTTTTGGTTTAAAATAGAAACTCTAAATAGCCCTCCGAACAGTCCTTGTGTTGTTGGTGGCCAGTTCATAAGAAGATAATGTTGTGTTTGCACATGACTAACTTGTTGTCTTGAATTTTTCCACCTCAATATGCAGGTCCCAATTTCAATTTCTCACTCACCTCCTTCCCCTGATACTTCTTTTAAGGTGAGAACCAGTCTACTGAGTGGTGATTACCTTGGCCGCCATATTACCTCTTGTCCTAAGCATAAACCAGTGAAGGATATTGAAGGTGAGCTGCTTTTATGGGGCCTGAGATTAGCAAAGCAAAGAGCCATTGACAACACCCTAAACAACAAAGAACATTCTGGAACTTCAGACCACCTTTCAAAATGCTAGTCAATCTTTCACTTTTCACTGGGGTCAAAAGAAACTACTAAAGTTTGACTGTTTTCAAAGATGGACTTCTCTGCGGTGTTAGACCAAGGGCTTTAGGCTGTTGCCTGGCAACAATCATAAAAGCAAGAGTAGCCTAAGTCCTGAAAAGATCTAGTAAATTAGGAAAGAAAAGTGCCTGCTGCTCTAAAGCATGTCAAAGTCATCCTGCTTTAGGAGTCCTGTAAAATGACAGTGAAAATCCAAGAAGTGGAGTCAAGTCTTTTCTTCCTTAAAAATCACAGAACAGTGAGTTGACTTTGACAAAGGGAGACATGCTTGGTACACTTTCAACAAACCCATCATTAATGAGTTAATGCTGCCTTAGACTTGCATAGCCTTTCACAGGCGGCATCTTAGCAAGTCTCTTCATAGGCAGGGGGACTAGAAGTGGGAGGAAGATTCCCAGAAGCTCCTTAACAGCATCCTTGCCCACAAGCTCTTCTTAAAGTCTGTTGTGCCCCAGAGCTCGCTATCTCACTGAATGGGTCAATATATTTCTTTTTCTTGACCAATATATTTTTGTAAAATTCTCTGAGAATACTCTTCCTTAAGAGCTGGAATTGTTTCTAGGTAACTTTCAAATACTGGTTCTCACTCTCATAACTTTTACCATGGAACAATTAACACTCACTACTGCAACAGACAAGCCCCTAAATGTGGATGCCTTAAAACAACAAAGGTTTATTTCTTGCTCAAGTCCAGTCCAGCACAGGTTGGACAGCCAGCTCCTTCTTAGAGCTCACCAACCTGGAACATGTTGCCAAGCCAGATAACAGAAATTTGGTGGAAACAGGCTAGCTCTTGGTGCTTCAGTCTGTAAGTGGCAACAACACATCTGCTCCAAATTCATTCGTTGGAATTGCAACTGACAAGCCCCCAAATTCGGATGGCTGAGAGCCTGGGAAATGTAGGACAGCACGAAGGCAGGGATTCAGTGGGTGCCAGTTGTGTCTGCCACACCCTGTTCCCCCAGCCAAGCACACTGATGGGAAGCGTGAGCAGGTACCAGGACACGACCCGTCAGAGTGACATTGAATCCTGAAAGCAGAGCCATGCCAAGGAACAGCTGGTGTTTCTGTGATCCAGAGAGGGCCCAGCAGTCATTCCTTCAGAGTCTGACATCTGGCCTTCTGTCTCTGTGCAGTGCCCCAAGTATGTGACTTTCTCTGTGTCCAGGCTGGGCATTTAGAGGGCCTAGTGGTGTGAATCCCGGCTGTTCACACTTGCTGCTACTGTAAGTATCTGTACTTGTGTCTCAAATCCACCTGCCAATGCAGGAGACACAAGTGACCCAGGTTTGATCCCTGGGTTGGGAAGGTCCCCTGGAGAAGGAGTGGCAACCCACTCCAGTATTCTTGCCTGGAAAATTCCATGGACAGAGGAGTCTGGCAGGCTACAGTCCATAGGATCACAAAGAGTCAGACATGACTGAGTCAGTGGGCACACTCCAGACTCAGAGATTAAGAATTTGACAGGATGAAGGAAGGATGTCACTTAACTATGTCATTTTAGGTTAATTAAAATCTGCATTTCAGATATTCTTAAGTGGCTAAAAGTGAGATACTATCTAGGAAAAGGACATAAGATTCTCTAATGGGCTGAAGAATTATGTTGTCATCAGACTCTGAATTGGGAAACTGAGACTCAGAAAGATTGAGTAAATTGTCTATACTTACCAGAAGACAAGCCTGGGACCTGAGATTTCTCATCCAGTGCCACATGCACAGTTAAGGGCATGCCAAGAATTAGATTACAATCACCTCCACGCTTTCTCTTTTCAAATGTCAGAATACTCAGCTGACACTGCAGGGAAGAAAAAGATAGACAGCCAGGCCCTCTATGATCATGGCACCTGTGGTGTCAGCACCAGGCAAATAAGAGGTGGTGGCAAATGCAGATTTAAATCATGCAGAAATTAGTGGCGAGGTGAGGACAATAAGAGGCCTCTGATGGAATAATTGCTTCCCCGTGGGGTGTTCCAGCAGCTCGAGGTTGCCGGTGCCCAGACTATAAATGAGTCTGCATTGGAGGTGTCACTGCAGCCAATACAGTGGAATATGAAGAGGGAGGAGGCAGCCACAGGCACGGAGTTTCTGAAACCAAATGATATGTGAATTGCTGGAATGCTGTTCAGGAAAATTTACACCTCTTCAAAAGCTTTACGCTTTGAGGAAGAAAAGGCAAAATGGCACTTTAGTACTGACTCCATCCTGACTCCTGCAAGGTTGGTGTTGTCAACATTCATTTTTGTAATAATAGCCTCGACAGGTATTTTAAAAAACTATCGTTAGGCAACCATAAATTTTTCAGACATGTTTTATTCCTCACTGGTACTAGCATTTTTCCATGACAGCGTCTGGTGGTCCGGATGATATGGATCACGACAACAGAAGGGACAGAACACTCATGACAACACAGGGGATCTCGTGAACCGCAGCAGGCAGTCCCAAGCAGCAGTTTGCAGAAGCTCTTAATGAGAATTCTCATGACTGTAGTGGCAATGGCAAATGCGTTCTAGGAAATAAATGAATTTATTCTCATCTGTGACATTTGCACAGTACTCTTGCAATCTCATCCTCTTGCTTCTTGATCATTCTGGAAGGCAAAGTAGTTTCATTTGTCCTCATTCAAAAGCATATATTCAAATGCATTACTTAAAAGCCCCTTTTGATTTTTGTAGTCCCTATTCTCTTATGCTTCCCTAGTGGCTCAGACAGTAAAGAATTCGTTTGCAATGTAGGAGACCTGGATTCGATTCCTGGGTCAGAAGATTCCCTGGAGAAGGAAATGGCAACCCATTCTAGTATTCTTGCCTGGAAAATTCCATGGACAGAGGAACCTTGCAGGATATAGTCCATAAAATGGCAAAGAGTTGGACATGACTGAGCGACTAACACTTTCACTTTCATTCTCTTATGCAGAGTAATAATTATTAACATTTGATAGTTTTTCCACGCACACAGCCAAATTTTAATAATGTCTTATTCAAGCCTCAAATGGCAGTTGTAAAGTAGATTGGACAGACATTATTTTTTTAAGATTTATTTGTTGCTGTTGTTTAGTCGCTAAGTCACGTCCGACTCTTTGCAACCCCATGGACTGTAGCCCAAGAGGCTCCTCTGTGCAAGGGATTTCCCAGGGAAGAATACTAGAGTGGGTTGCCATTTTCTTCTCCAAGGGATTATTTATTCATTTGGCTATGTCAGGTCTTAGTTGCCATACTCAGAGTCTTTGTTGTGTCATGCTCTGCATGGACTCTAGTGGTGGTGTAAGGGCTTAGTTGTTCCCTGACTTGTGTGACCTTGATTCCCAAGGTCATATACCTCCTGCATCGCAAGGTCATACCTCCTGCATCCCAAGGCCATACCTCCTGCATTACAAGGCAAGTTTTAACCACTGGACTGCCAGAGAAGTCCCATGGACAGATATTATTATCCCCACGTTTAAATGTGAGGACGTATGAGATTCAAGATATTATGTATTGATACTTTGTCCATGATCACACAGCTAGCAGGAAATAAAACCGAAATTCTTCATCAGGACTAATTCCTGTTTCTTTCAAAAGGCTATAAGACTTGTAGAGTTTCATTGTTCCCAAGTTTACAAGTCAGACTCATTTTTAAAAATAGACCCTGGAGCATAGAGTGTGTCCAGAGTCCCAGTACCCTGAAACAGCCCTGAGGACATTTGAAAACAAGGTGATTGAAGATATAGGCTCTGAGCTTGGAATCCACAAACAGCTGGGGCTGCACCTGTAGAACCCTGACAGTTTCACAAAACACTAAGTCATGTTCATTTTCCTGGGGAAAAAGGCTCTGGCTTTCAAAACTCTTCAAAAGTTAAGAACCAATAATCCAAAAGTAATAGGAATATCCTAAAATAGCATTTCTCAGTCTTCATAAACCTTTCATGAATCGAAACGAAGAAAAAAATCATAAATAGGACATAGATCTGCTTTGTTTTTAAGCTACATCCTCCAAAGACTTTAATATACTTTTGCTCTCCATCCCTCCCTATCTCTCTTACCCCACAATTCCTTCCCTGGTATAAGTTCACCCCAGGCTGATTAGAACTACTGTCCTTGAACTCAGAAGAAATGCCTGATGGGAATGGAAAGAATTCATAATTATGGATTTCTGGGGAACACTGCCCTCTGCTGGCTTGCCCCCCCCTTTTTTTTGTCATTTGTTGTCCAATTAATGAGATTAGTTGGAAAGAGACTGAAAGTGAAGTCACTCAGTCATGTCTGACTCTTCGCGACCCCGTGGACTGTAGCCTACCAGGCTCCTCCATTTATGGGATTCTCCAGGCAAGAATACTGGAGCAGGTTGCCATTTCCTTGAGGTCGGATTTCAGAGTCAAGAAATATACTCATCGAGACAGCATAGCAGCAGTTTACCCTAATTTATGAATAGCCAAAGTAAAAATGTAGCAGTTTAAAAGCCAATGGACAAGAATAAATGGCAATTCTTGTTTTGAAAAAATTTATTGGAGTACAGTTGATTTACAACACTGTGTTACTTTCTGATGTACAGCAAATTGAATTAGACACTTGTTTACATATATCATCTTTTGGGGATTTCTTTCCCATTTAGGTGACCACAGAGCACTGAGTAGAGTTCCCTGTGCTATACAGTAGGTTCTCACTAGTTATCCATTTTATATATAATATCAACAGTGTATATACATCAATCCCAATCTCCCAATTCATCCCACTCTCTTTTCCCCCCTTAGTGTCCATACATTTGTTCTTTAAGTCTGTCTTTATTTCTGCTTTCCAGATAGGATCATCTGTATTATTTCTCTGCTGCTGCTGCTGCTGCTGCTGAGTCGCTTCAGTCATGTCCGACTCTGTGTGACCCCATAGATGGCAGCCCACCAGGCTCCCCCGTCCCTGGGATTCTCCAGGCAAGAACACTGGAGAGGGTTGCCATTTCCTTCTCCAATGCATGAAAGTGAAAAGTGAAAGTGAAGTCGCTCAGTCATGTTTGACTCTTAGCGACCCCATGGACTGCAGCCTACCAGGCTCCTCTGCTCAAGGGATTTTCCAGGCAAGAGTACTGGAGTGGGGTGCCATTGCCTTCTCCTATGCCTTAATATATGATATTTGCTTTTCTCTTTGATTTACTTTACTCTGTATGACAGTCTCTTGGTCCATCCATGTCTCTGCAAATGGCATCATTCTGTTCCTTTTTATGGCTGAGTAATATTGCATTGTCTAATGGGCCACATCTTCTTTATCCACTCCTCTATTGATGGGCATTTAGGTTCCTTCCAGGTTCTGGCTATTGCAAACAGTGCTGCCGTGAACACTAGGGTGCATGAATTTCCCTGGTGGCTCAGAGGTTAAAGTGTCTGCCTGAAATGCAGGAGAACTGGGTTCCATCCCTGGGTCGGGAAGATCCTCTGGAGAAGGAAATGGCAGCCCACTCCAGTATTCTTGCTTGGAGAATCCCATGCATGGAGGAGCCTGGTAGGCTACAGTTCACGGGGTCACAAAGAGTCGGACATGACTGAGTGACTTCACTTTCACTTTCTGGGTATATGCCCAGGAATGGAGTTGCTTCTTTTTTAAAAAACAATGTTATTAAGGTACTACTGATGCATACTGAACTGTACATATTTACAGTGCACAATCTGATAAGTTTTCATATATGTAAACTCCATGGAATCATCACCACAATCAAGATAGTGAACATATCCTTCATTCCCCAAAACTTCCTCGTTTCTCCTTTGTAATCTCTCCCGCCTGTTCTTCCTCAGCCTCAGGGAATCATTCATCTGTGTTTACTTCCATTTTCTGGAGTTTCATACAAATGGAATCAGTCATACATTGTGTACTCCTTTGTCTGGCCTCATTTCTGAGCATGTTGAATACATGCTCAGTTGCTCAGTTGCGTCTAACTCTTTGACTCCATAGGACTGTAGCCCAGCAGGTTCCTCTTGTCCATGGAATTTTTCAGGCAAAAATACTGGAGTGGGTTGCCATTTCCTCCTCCAAGGGATCCTGACCTTATGATTGAACTCACATCTCTTGCCTCTGTTGTGTCTTCTGCATTGGCAGAAACATTCTTTATCACTAGCACCATCTACGAAGCCCTATGTTGGATATATCAAGTTTATTCTTTCTAGTGTTGAATAGTATTTTACTGTATAGATATGCCACAATTTATTTATGCATTTACCTAATGATGGATATTTGGGTTATTTTTGATTGGAGGTTATTACAAACAAAGTTGCTGGGAATGTTCTTATAAAAGTCTTTGTATGGCTTTCATTTCATTTGGCTAAATAACTGAGAGTAATCACGGGACCACATGGGGCCAAGAGTTTAAAATTTTAAGGAAGCACCAATTTTTTTCTAAATTTTTTGTACCATTTATATTCCCAGTAGCCATATATAAAGTTCCAGTTCTTTGACATCGCCTCCAACATTGGTATGGTTAAACCTTTTTCATTTTACCCATTTTAATAGTTGTGTAACAGTACTTTATCATAATTTTAGTTTCATTTCCTTAATGGCAAATCACACTTAGAATCAAACCAGATACCTATCAGAAAGACTCAAAGGGCTCAAACAAACCTCTGAGGTCCTGCACACCAGGACTCAGAGACCCCACAAAGACTGAAACAGAACTGTGTTTGAGTGTCTCCTGTGGAAGTATGGGTCAGCAGTGGACTGCCGCGGGGGCAGGGGCTCGGGGTGCAGCAGACTTGGGTATGGCATAAGCCTTCTTGGAGGAGGTCACTGTTAACCCCACCATAGAGCCCAGAACTTACACAGGACTGGGAAACAGACTCTTGGCAGTCACAAACAGAACCTTGTGCACCAGGATCCAGGTGAAAGGAGCAGTGACCTTGCAAGAGATTGACCCAGACTTGCCTGTAAGTGTCCAGAAGTCTCTGGTGGAGACATGGGTTGGCAGTGGCTGCTACAGGGCTAGGGGCACTAAGTATAGCAGTGCATGCATGGGACCTTTTGAACAAGGCCATTATCTTCATACTTCCACCATAGTTTTGCCCCAGGTAAATGACAGGGAGGGAACCAAGCCCCACCCATCAACAGAAAATTGGATTAAAGATTTATGAACATGGCCTCAACCCAGCAGAACAAGACCCAATTTCCCCTTGAGGCAGTCTCTCTCATCAGAAGCTTCCATAGCCTCTTATCTTTCTCCATCAGAGGGCAGACAGACTGAAAACCACAATCACGGGAAACTAACTAATCAGACCACAGCCTTATCTAACTCAATGAAGCTATGAGTCATGCTGTGTAGGGACACCCAAGATGGACGGGTCATGGTGGAGAGTTCTAACAAAACATGGTCCACTGGAGAAGGGAATGGCAAACCACTTCAGTATTCTTGCCTTGAGAATGCCATGAATAGAATTAAAAGGCAAAAAGATAAGACACTGAAAGATGAACTCCCCAGGTCATTATGTGCCCAATATGCTACTGGAGATCAGTGGAGAAATAACTCGAGAAAGAATGAAGAGATGGAGCCACAGCAAAAATGACACCCAGTTGAGGATGTCACTAGTGATGGAAGTAAAGTCCAGTGTTGTAAAGAACAATATTGCATAGGAACCTGGAATGTTAGGTCCATGAATCAAGTCAAATTGGAAGTGGCAAAAGTGAATATCAATATCTTAGGAATCAGGGAACTAAAATGGATGGTAATGGGTGAGTTTAACTCAGATGACCATTATATCTACTACTGTGAAAAAGAATCCCTTAAAAGACATGGAGTAGCCATCGTAGTCAACAAAAGAGTCTGAAATGCAATGAAGTGAGCTCGCTCAGTCGTGTCCAACTCTGCGATCACATAGACTGTAGCCCACCAGGCTCTTCCATCCATGGGATTCTCCAGGCAAGGATACTGGAGTGGGTTGCCATTTCCTTCTCCAGGGGAACTTCCCAACCCAGGGATCGAACCCAGGTCTCCCGCATTGCAAGCAGGCACTTTACCCTCTGAGCCAATGCAATACTTGGATGCAATCTCAAAAATGACAGAATTATTTCTGTTCATTTCTAAGGCAAAGTATTCAATATCACAGTAATCCAACTCTATGCCCTAACCAGTAGTGTTGAAGAAGCTGAAGTTGAATGGTCCTGTGAAGACCTACAAGACCTTCTAGAACTAATACCCTTAAAAAATATCCTTTTCATCATAGGGGACTGGAATGCAAAAGTAGGAAGTCAAGAAATACCTGAAGTAACAGGCAAATTTGGCCTTGGAGTACAGAATGAAGAAGGGAAAAGGTTAATAGAGTTTTGCCAAGAGAACACACTGGTCATATCAAACACCCTCTTCCAACAACACAAGAGAAGACTCAACACATGGACGTCACCAGATGGTTAACACAGAAATCAGATTGATTATATTCTTTGAAATAATTCTTATATTCAATGAAAGATGGAGAAGTTCTATACAGTTAGCAATAATAAGAATGTGAGCTGACTGTGGCACAGACCATGAACTCCTTATTGGCAAATTCAGACCTAAATTGAAAAGTAGGGAAAACCACTAGACCATTCAGGTATGACTTAAATAAAATCCCTTAAGATTATACAGTGGAAGTGAGAAATAGGTTCAAGAGATTAGATCTGAAAGACAGAGTGCCTGAAGAACTATGGACAAAGGCTTGCAGTATTGTACAAGAGGCAGGGATCAAGACCATCCCCAAGGAAGAGAA
This sequence comes from Madoqua kirkii, assembly GCA_006408675.1. Taxonomy (NCBI): domain Eukaryota; kingdom Metazoa; phylum Chordata; class Mammalia; order Artiodactyla; family Bovidae; genus Madoqua; species Madoqua kirkii. The sequence goes on from SJYC01119754.1 coordinate 20,919, forward strand.
ATGCAAAAGGCAAAATGGCTGGCTGAGGAGCCTTTACAAAAAGCTATGAATAGAAGAGAAGCTAAAGGCACAGAAGAAAAGGAAAGACATACCCTTGTGAATGCAGAACTCCAAAGAATAGCAAGGAGAGATAAGAAAGCCTTCCTCAGTGAACAATGCGAAGAAATAGAGGAAAACAATAGACAGGAAAGACTAGAGAGCTATTAAAGGGATAGACATACCAAGGGAACACTTCATGCAAAGCTGACACGATAAAGGACAGAAATGGTCTGGACCTAACAGAAGCAGAAGATATTAAAAGAGGTGGCAAGAACACACAGAAGAATTATACAGAAAAGATCCTTAAAACCCAGATAATCACAATGGTGTGATCACTCACCTAGAACCACACATACTGAAATGTGAAGTCAAGTGGACTGTAGGAAGGAAGCAGCACTATTAACAAAGCTAGTGGAGGTGATGGAATTCCAGTTGAGCTATTTCAGATCCTAAAAGATGGTGCTATAAAAGTGCTGTGTGCAATTTGCCAGCAAATTTGGAAAACTCAGCAGTTGCCACAGGACTGGAAAATGTCGGTTTTTATTCCAATTCCAAAGAAAGGCAATGCCAAAGAATGCTCAGACTACCACACAACTGTTTTCATCTCACATGCTAGTAAAATAATGCTCAAAATCCTCCATGTCAGGCTCCAACAATATATGAACTGTGAACTTCTGAATGGTCAAACTCGATTTACAAAAGGCAGAGGAATCAGAGATCAAACTGCCAACATCTGTTGGATCACTGAAAAAGCAAGAGAGTTCCAGAAAAACATTTATTTCTGCTTTATTGACTACACTAGAGCCTTTGACTCTGTGGATAAAAACAAACTGTGCAAAATTCTGAAAGAGATGGGAATACCAGATCACCTGACCTGCCTCTTGAGAAATCTGTATGCAGGTCAGGAAGCAAAAGTTAGAACTGGACATGGAACAACAGACTGGTTCCAAACAGGAAAAGGAATATGTCAAGGTTGTATATTCTTACCCTGCTTATTTGACTTATATTCAGAGTACATCATGAGAAATGCCAGGCTGGATGAAGCACAAGCTAGAATCAAGATTGCCAGGATAAACATCAATAATCTCAGATATGCAGATGACACCACCCTTATGGCAGAAAGTGAAGAAGAACTAAAGAGCCTCTTGATGAAAGTGAAAGGGGAGAGTGAAAAAGTTGGCTTAAAACTCAACATTCAGAAAACAAAGATCATGGCATCTGGTCCCATTACTTCATGGCAAATAGAGGCGGAAACAGTGGCTGACTTTATTTTTGGGGTCTCCAAAATCATTGCAGATGGTGACTACAGCCATGAAATTAAAAGACGTTTGCTTCTTGGAAGAAAAGTTATGACCAAACTAGACAGCATATTAGAAAGCAGAGACATTACTTTGCAAACAAAGGTCCGTATAGTCAAAGCTATGGTTTTCCAGGTGTCATATATGGATGTGAGAGTTGGACTATAAAGAAAGCTGAGTGCTGAAGAATTGATGCTTTTGAACTGTGGTGTTGGGGAAGACTCTTCAGAGCGCCTTGAACTGCAAGGAGATCCAACCAATGCATCCTAAAGGAAATCAGTCCTGAATATTCATTGGAAGGACTGATGTTGAAGCTGAACTCCAATAGTTTGGCCACCTGATGCAAAGAACTGACTCAGTGGAAAAGACCCTAATGCTGGGAAAGATTGAATGCAGGAGATGAAGGGGATGACAGAGGATGAGATGGTTGGATGGCATGACCAACCAAATGGACATGAGTTTGAGTAAACTCCAGGAGTTGGCAATGGACAGGGAGGCCTGGCATACTGCAGTCCATGGGGTCATAAAGAGTTGGACACGACTGAGCAACTAAACTGAATGGCAAATTGTATTTAACATCTTTTCATATGCTAATTTCCCGCTATCTTTGGATAATCTTTGGTGAAAGATCTTCCTCAAAATTTTGCTCAATATTTAGTTGAATTTTTTTCTTACTGTTTAAGTGTAGTCTCTGTATAGATCCTCTTATCACATATATCATTTGAAAATATTTTTTCCAATTTGGGGACTTGTGTTTTCATTCTCTTAAGAGTGTCTTTCAAAGAGCAGAAGTTTTAAAATTGATAAATTCTAATTTTCTTTTTCTCCTTTTTACGGATAGTGAATTTGTATCATACCTAGGATTTTTGTCTAGCCCAGTGTCACAAAGATTTTTCTCCAATATTTTCTCTCAAAGGTTTTATATATCTAGTATTTCTTTGGCCTATTGTCCATTTTGTGTTAATTTGTTTTACAGTGTGAGCTATGGAGAAATGCTTTTTGTTGCTATTCTGGAATTTTTTTGCCCGTATACACCCAGTTTTTCTAGCACCATTTGTTGCAAAGACCATACTTTCTCCCCTGAATAACCTCTGTACCTTGTTGAAAATCAGTTGTCACTTCTATCTGAATCTGCTTCTGAACTCAATATTCTGGTTCACTGATTTGTTTGTCCTTTTCTATACCATTACTACACAGTCTTGAAAACTAAAGCTTTATAGTAAGCATTCATTTCAAGTAGCCTTTCAAATTTGTTCTTATTTTGCATTTCTTTATGAATTTTAGAACCAGCTTATCACTTTCTACTGAAAAGAAAAGTATGCTCCTTC